>JAQQAE010003688.1:0-19821 GCA_029823295.1 Pseudamia nigra | reverse complement strand
AAGGACACTGGTTCCGGAACCCAAGCTGTGCGTCGAGGCGAGCCCGACTATATCTAGCCGGTATCTCTCCACCTCGCCTATGGACAATTTAGAATGACCAATTCACCTAACCCCTTAGGGGTCAACAGCAGACCAGACTTTGCATCTTTTCTCACAGACATAAAGGCAGAGGATGAACAGAACCGGGCTCAGTGTGACAAGCACATCCAGCTGTTCCTACACGATGCACACCAGGCAAGGAAGCATGAAGCACCCTGAGAAGGGACGAGATGGCACAGAAGGCTGCCTTTAATCAGGCATTCCTCAGTGTGCTGGCTGATCTTGTCCGAATGATTGGTAGCTGCTGTGTCTGGTTATCTAACCACCCCACCCCAGGCTTTCACGCCCATAACGAACTGACCATAAATGTATATAGTTTTGTTTTTCACCTTTGTCTTTGCACACTGTACGCAGTCCATGATTAATGCTGACAAATAAAAAATTGCAGTGGCAATTTAGAGTGACCAATTAAACTAGTGCATGTTTTTGGTTGCGTGAGGAAGCTGGAGAGTACCCACGCAGACACTGGAGAACATGCAAAACTCAACTTCCTGCTGTTTAGCTGTTAGTTTGTGTGTATTTGTGAAACACATTAAAGGACAGAATATGGATCATGATCTGGATTTGTGAGATGACCACACACATTTGATTGGTGCCAACAGAAACGTGACTACCTCCAATAAAACAGGTAAACAGTTATACAGTATCCTGATGAATATGCAATCCAGATTCACTGTTACAGAAAATCATATTTTTCGTTATGACTCATGATCTGCTGAAGATAAACTCCAAATGCTTCATGTAGGTTTTCAGAGTCGACCAGTTGGATGATGATATTTATTTTGGCCTGTGGCTGATCCAGAATGGGAATCCAGATCCATTCCATTATTATTATAGAAAATTACACATTTCATCATTAATAAACGTGAATACATTTTTTCACTGGTGTCACATTTTTTCTCTTTGACAAAATTTCTGTAGATTTCAAAGAGGACGGGGAATGAACAAACAGCCATGGCATAGAGACATGGGTTCACAGAGTGCCTCTGGGTTTTTGTAGAATTAAAACAAAAATCACAAAACATAGTGAATTATATTGCCTATTTGAAATATTTTTCTAAACAAAATATTGTGTTAATTTTCTTAATTATTTTGCTCAATTTTTAAATTTATTTTAACTCTTGGTTAATTTTTAGTCATTTTCTTGATTACTGTCTTCATGAGTTTTTTTCACTCTAGATTAGTTTGTTCATTTCGTTATTTTATTTTTTTAATTAATTAAATTGGCATATTTTCTGATACATTTACATAGTGTATTGTGTATTTTACGTAATAGGCAAAAACTAAAGATAAACAGGACCTGTTTTTTTTCAGTACAGTAGTTGATCTTGTTTTCATGCTCGTTCGCTTGTAAACAGTGATCTCCCGTCGTGGGCGTGGCTTAATGATCTTACGTAATATTTAAAAAAACGTAAATACGTTGAGCAATAACGCAGCCAATGGTACAGGCTGAGTCAGAGGACAGGAAGCCAAACGGACATTAGTTTTACACTGGACACATTTTGACATAGCGGATACTACATCAGAGGACAGGGGACACTCGGAGAAGTGGAACGTATGTCCACATTCAAGGGTGACGTCTTTTAAATGGACACAGTGACACAAAGGGGGGCGACAACCTCAGGAAGACAACGACAGCAACGGAGAATGTAAAAAAACACGACGATGTGCTCCACGGCGAACAACGCGGAGCTGCAGCCGACATGTAAGTGTCTTGGTTTATATTAATGCTAATACTTTTTAACATGTCACGTGTTGTGGATTATCGTCGTCTCCGGGCAGCAATTAATCCTCCTGAGTGAAAACACCACGGAGATGGACGTGGGTTAATCACAATGCGAGCTATAGGACAAGGGCGTAGGTTTATGTAACACTGGGGGACATTTTTACTCTCGGTTCTGGTTTTTAAACACAACACACTGTTCTTATGAACTACTATGTCTGTGCTTTTTCAGGATTAGTTTGTGAATAGTTCAAAAAAGTAACAAAATAATAAGAAAGTCAAAGAGACGGGACAAAAATAATGCTGAAAATAAACAGGAGTAAACAAACTTATGAAGAAGAAACTCAACGACACTAGCGTACAACTAACAAAGTAATGAACAAAATGAGAGAGAAATCCACAGAATGAACAGAAATGAATAAATCCTGAAACCACGAAACAAGAAATTAATAAAATATTAAACACAATGTAATAGATGAGCCAAATTAGTAGAAAGAAACAAAATAATGAAAAAAATAACAAAATATACAGTCAGCCAAAAAAATCAACAGAATAATTAATAAAAATGAGACAAATAACCCAACATAAAGAGAAATGAATAAAATAATGAAGTAAATGAACAAATAAACAAAATGTGCAAACTAAATAACAAAAAATAAAAGAAAAATGAGCAAAACAATCCACAGAATGAACAGAACTGAACAAAAAATTAAATTGTGAAACAAGAAAGTAATCAAATGATAAAGAAAATTAATAATTAATAGAAATGAATAAAATGCACAATGGAGCCAAAAAGTAAATATATAAATAAAATACAATAATAAAACACACAACATAATAAACAAAAATGAGAAAAAAAAACTTCAAAATTAAAAAAAAGAAAATGAGCAAGAATGGCAAAATACGCTACATAATAATAAAATGAACAAAGATGAGCAAAATAAGAAACAAAATGGTCAAAAAATGGCATTTTATATGATTTTTTTCAATTTTAGTTGTATAGCGCCAATCATAATCACTGATTATCTCTAGGCACTTCACAATTTGAAGCTGAGACCTCATGACTGTACAGACTATGACAACTATGACAAGGCCCCCACCACCCAGTGTTGGGATTGAACCCAGCAACCCTTCTTGCTGTGAAGCACAAGTGCTACCCACTGCACCACCATGTCGCCCCAAAGACATATTTATTAGACATATTTAGGGGAGTGAATACCCTCCACACTCCCTAAGTTACATCTTTATGAAGTATGTTAATTGGATGACAAGCTGCTGCTGAAATATAAACGTGTGAGTTGTTAAATTCATCATCCTCTTCCACCAGCATCTGATCCGGCTCTGATCCTGGAGCTGAAGACCCGACGTCCTCCGTCCCTGGATGGCCGGGCAGGATGTGAGAGCTGGAGCGTGGATTTCTCCCCGGATGGAGCCTGGTTCGCCTGGTCAATGGGACACGGGATAGTGTGGGTGGTCGCCTGGCCTCTGGACTCTGCGTAGGTTCACCTCCGTTTTACATGTCATCATAGCTTTGACATGTCCAACTGTACTCGAAGGCAGCATCACACCAATTGTATCACCTGTTTTTTGTTGTTTTTATAGCAGAGAGCTTCGTTCGTTCTTGTGTCTTTTTAAACATTTGGTTCTGTATCTTCAAAGTCCCTGGACCCAAACTAACCAAACTTGGCACATGGATAGTCAGGGTAGGGGGAAGGGTTACTATGGCAACTGCAACCTAATTTACATATTGATTAGGTCACAGCATTAATAATTGCAAAAACCTATTTTGACCTATAGTACCAAAACTACTATAGCTAGAGGCAGTGAATTTTAATATGGGATAGATTAGACTCCAGTATATAAAGTATATATATTATATAACTGTTCATATTAATTAGGTCACAGCATCAGTTTCTCCACCAAAACTATGTTGATCTGTACTATCAAAGCTACTACAGCTGGGGTCACCACATTTTAATACCTCTCACTCATCAAATGACCTTTATCTTGAAGATAAATAGGGTCTCAAATTATTATACTTTGACCTACATGCATTTCTGACGACATGGTAAAGTTGAGAATGTCATCGACTTGCAAGTTATTGACTGTGTTAAGGTCAACCTCAACGTCATATATGCAACGATTATACAGTACGTATATGTTCGTTATATACATTAGATACCTTTTTATAATAAAAGCAGGTATGCATAATGTTGTTAATATAATAGTGGGCATCGCTTTTTATATATCAATCTGAACATTTATCATATTTCTTAAGGCTTTCGGGCCTAAATCACTGACAGTTTGAACGCATATATACTGTGTATATTTCGAGGGATTTTCTTTTTATGGTATCATTTTACTGCTCTTCCTCCACAGAGATACCCAGAATGGAGAGACGGACCGGGGAGATAAGAGCTTCAGCTGTGGTCATCCGGTGTGGGGACTCGCCTTTGGACCCAGACCTCCAAAACCCGCCGCCGCCGCGATCTGTCAAGGGAAAAAAACACTAAAGGGGCAGAAGAACAGCAGCCTGCTACTGGCCACAGGGCTGGAGAGCGGAGTCATTAAAATCTGGAACGTCTTAACAGGTCAGAGTGATCTCCGAGGATAACAAATCTGATAATTACAAGTCACAACACTATGGCTTTTTAAAGGTAAAATATTAGCATTTTCTGTTAATACTTATTGTTTCATAATATTCTGACTTTATTCTTGTGTTTGGACTCTGTTCTCATCATGTTTAGATTTATTTTATTGAAATGTTCTGACTTTATCATAGTAATATTTTGAATTTTTTCAAAATGTTACAACTACATCCTCATAATGCTTGGATTTTATATAACTTCATTCTTGTGATATTTAATATTTTTAATATTCAGATTTTTTTGGATAAATATTGTTTAATTTAATTATTTTTGGAATATTTGTCTGTTCTGTTGACATTATGACTTCACTGTCACAACATTTTATTTTGAGTTTTTTTGGAAACATTGCTATTTTACCTTTTTTCTCAAGATATTACATGTTAATTGTATAAATGTTTTTGTCTGTTTTCTTAAAATAATACAATTTAATTTTCATTTACATACCATAATAATTTCACTCTTGTTTTTATGTCACACCTTTATTCTCATATTTTGACTTTTTAAAATGACAACTTAATAATTTTTATTTATATTTTTTTAGTATCCTAACTCTATTCTCATAATGTTCTGTCTTTGCTCAAAATATTACTCTAGTGGTATTTGAACTTTTTTGGAAACTATTAATAATATATAGGTTTGTAATATTATGACTTTTTTCTTTTACAACTTTATTCTAAGACCAGATTTTTTTTCTTTAATGTGGCCCTAATATGCCCTAGTCTTTTGTCCTACAGGTTCAGATGTTGACTTGAATATTTGAATATTTTTTCGTTGCTTGTGCAGGCGTCGCTGTGTTCGACCTCCACGGCCACGAAGGTGTCGTCCGGCATCTGGTTTTCCCTCAGAACGGAACGCTGACACTCATATCATCATCACGAGACAAAACGCTGAGGATCTGGGACCTGGCCCATAAAGGTGTGTTGAGGAGCAGTGTGCTTCGTAAACTGATACGAGTCTGATGATAACTTATCAAAACACAATGCCAACCCCACTGTTTCCTTCTTCCAGAGTTAAAGTAAATGAAGCCTGTTGACTTTCAGGGTGGATTCAATCGCACCTGTTGTGGGTGATGTTTTTAAAAGCGATAGGAAACGGAGTTGACATTTTTAATGTATTACAGTCAAGTCAACCAATGTTTGTAATTGACAATGTTACAGAACTGGTTGATAAACTGAAAGTCATCATTATTGTGATATGTATACTTTGTATTAGATGGATATTAATAGTGATTGCACAATCAAATACAATGGAATTCCATTTTAATTCTGAGCTTGCCAGTTAAACGAGTAGCATAAAGTAAATAGGTGAGTAGGAATTAAGATAACACATGGAAAAGGCAACAAAAAGATGATTGACAGATACTGCACATAACTTGTAAAGTGCTGCAGTCAAGGTCCAGTTATCGTTATGATGAGCCTGTACATAATGTGACATTTAATGCCTGAACAAATTGTCAAGTTAAAAAAAATAAGAAAGAACTTGTTTTTGGGTTTTTTTCAATGACGAGACCTTTAATGTTCAAACTGATAAACTTTTTTGTTTTTTGCAAATAGTTGTTCATTTTCACGAGGTAGAAAATGGGTTGATGGATGGTTATTCATTTTGAATTTGATGCCTGAAGCATGTTCCACAAGAGCTGGGACGGGAGAATGTTTACCTCTGTGTTCCATCACCTTTCCTTTTAACAAGCCTCAATAAGCGTTTACAAACTGAGGACACTGATTGTTGAAGCTTTGTAGGTGGAATTTGATCCCATTCTTGCTTAATGTACGACTTCAGTGTCTCAACAGTCTTGGTTCTCTGTTGCCATATTTTGTGCTTCATAATGCACCACACATTTTTCAATGGCAGGCAGGCAATATGACAACATTCCTCTCCTAAAACTCTAGCAACTGGTCTCGTCACGTTTACTTAGGGGATGCCACACAGTGGTTAACATCACCCTGCTCCAACTCTTTCGAGATGGGTTGCTGTGGTCATATTCAAAAGGAGCTAAGTGTCTCAGTTTTTATTTTATTTCATTCGGTTTCTGTTTACATATTACACAGCGTCCCATTTGTTTTGGAACTCAGGTTGTAATTCTGTTATTGTTCACAAATACAAATATATATCCCTGTTTTCAAATGAAACTAACGTGCTTCGGAACTGTTAATAATCTGCCGCTCTTTTAAACAGCAACTGAGACAAAAAAAATCTGAAAAAAAGAAGCAAAATTTTCAAAGGAGGGCGAATAATTTTGGCTTCAGCTGTATATCCAGCACCCTGCAGCTAAACGTGACGTGTTGTTCCTGTGTTCTAGGTAATAAGGTGCAGGTTCTGTCTGGCCATAAGGACTGGATCAGCTGCTGCTGCGTGTCATCGGACTGCAGCATGATCGCATCCGTCGGCAGGTTTGACAGAGTGAGTTACATTGTTCTAAACCTGTCGTGTTTCATTTTCAGGACATTGTGTTACAGTAACAGAAACCTCATTCACCTGCTGAACCTGATCCGTGCCAATACTGAAGGACGGTGTTACTCTTGGTTCTTGCAGATTTGTGCACACACTTCTGGGATTCTCTATATATTTAATACATATTAAAGCATATAAGATGTTTTGTTATGCCATACATGTGTAGCAGGAAACACAATCTGTATTGTAAATACAATATATTTATATAATAAAATTTATACTTGTTTCACCTCTGTATCACTGTACACAGAAAGCATACACTGTACTGTATAGACCATTCAGCAGGTATTGAACATTTCAAATAAATTCTTGTAGAGACAATATCTCAAGAATCCCTTCACAGGATTTCTTTAGATTTGGCACAAATCTTCATATTTTACAATTTTATGCTTTTTTGCAGTAACATGCAGACTGTATCTGGGCCGGTTGGTGAATGTATGCAGCCACAAGAGACAAGACACTATCTATAGTTTCTTGAGTGCTGCACTAGTTAACCCTTTGTCTATAGTGTTTAAAAGATCAAGTTACTTTTTTACAAAGAGGGATGAAACTGAACACACAGGGGTTGACAAAGTTACCTATGGATTCTTCTTTGTTCAGTTAACTTCCCTATATTTTGCATAGTGTGTTGCTCTGCAACAGTGATCTGGTGTCTCTGTTGTTAGCGTGACAGAATGTTTATCAGGTTGAACCTTTATTCTTTTCCGTGAACTCCTCCTCCTGATACAATCAAACACATTTACTGATCAGGACACAGATAGTGATGAGGTTGCATAATAATCAAGGGCACAATAACAGTGAAACATGTGTCTACGTGTCCTGTTTGTCTTCAGTGAGTCAGAGAAGCTCTGATTCCCATGACGCACAACTTATTTTCATCATTTTATATTAATACTGAAGACATCCACATTGTGAAAGAGTAATCAAAAAATGATTTATATTTTAGATTGTCTAAAGTAGCCACAGTTTTCGTTGATAGCAGCTTTGCATTATTTCAGATTCACCAAGTTGTCACTTGAAATGATTTTCAGTTCAAAGTTGTCTTGTCAAGAGTTGATGTGTTTTGTTTCTTGCCTCAATCTGCTTTAGGGCATCAGTTGTCTTGTGCAGAGTAAAGTTGGGTCCTGAGTCAATAGCTCTATTAGTGCAACTACTGTACAAATCCATATTATGGCAAGAAACACTCGGTTAAGTAAAGAGGAAATACAGTCCATTGTCACTTGAGGAAATAATGTTCAGTCAGTCCGAAAGATCTGAAGAACTTTAAACATGTCTTCAGGTGCAGTCACCAAAACCATCAACACTTTGAGTTGCAGCAAATCATCAGTTTTGGAAGCTGGTAATTCTAATAAACTTATCCTCTGCAGCAGACATACAGTAGCTCCTGGTCTTAATTTCCTCACATGATTATGATTTTTTTTTTTTTGTACATTCAGAATTTGTAAGTATACTTTTTTTTTTTTTTTAACCAAACAACTACAGTTAAGGTATGAAAATGTGATTATTTTCAAAATGTTCCCCACGCTTCTCACTCCAGTTCTGGATACTTGGAAACTTTTTGATATCTTTGCGTATCGTTCTCCTGCTCTGTGTTCGTCAGCAGTCCTTATGACCCGATCTGAACTCATTTCTTTTGTTAGATAAATAGATTAACTTAATTGTCTGTCCCAAGTCGGTGACGAAAATTCCTCTTTGGCACAATTAAATACAACACATTTCAACTCACAAAAATAAAATTAATTTAAAAAGAAGAAAACAAAACATGGTTAAAAATTACAGTGACAGATAAAATCACATGTAGTGGTGGGTATTTGATTTGTTCAGGGTGACCATTTCTGAAGGAATGAAAGCTTTCTTGTAGATGTTCTCGTGGACCAGGGGACTTTATAGCATCTACCTGATGGCAGGAAGGAGTGATGGAGGGGATGAGATGGGTCCTCTGTGATCAGGAAAGCCACCCTAATATAGTCCGGAGAGTGCTCTTTGTTGTGACCCAGTGATTTTTGTTTTCCCAATTGACTATATGGGAGAGTTTGGCTTTGTGTTTGACGTTGAGGAAGCTGCACCAGGGTGAAATGTTAAAGGTGAGGATGGATTGTGTACATGAGGTGTAGACCACAGCTAAAATGTGTCTGCTGACATCAAAACTCCTCAGTCAACATGATGTGTAAAAGACGGACAGGAGTCAATCTCTGTTCTGAGATATTTAAAAACTGGTACTGGTGTTCCATAGGTTGAGCCTGGATACTGGGAGCACACTTCCTTAGTCTTTGTAGTGTTTAGCTCCAGAGAGGTTTGTGTAAAAGTCTGGATTAAATCACTGACTGCCTGCTGAGAGCAGGTTAGTGCAGTGCAGTGCTGCCGGCTGAGCCACCAGGGCCATGTCATCTGCATATTTAAACAGAGACATTCCATCACTGTTACTGGAGATGTTACTGTATTTGTGCACAAACAGAACAGAATGGGTGATAAAACACAACCTTGAGGAAAACCTGTGTTTAACATCAACTGGCTGGATTTAAAAACCATTTAAAAACACTTGTCATATAAAAACTTCTGAATCTATAAAATCAGTGTGGGGGGAACCTGAAGGTCTGTGAGGTGATGCTGCTAGTCATGTGTGTGTAGAGTGTTAAAAGCAGGTGAGAGGTCCATAAATAACATCTGTGTGTGGGTGTGAGGAGTCCAATTGTGTGGTGACAGTATCTAAAAGTGTGAGACATGCATCCTCTATACCTCTTTTGCCTTATAGCAAACTGAACAAGAAGTCACACACCACCCGTTGCGTGCCCTTGCAGAGCATGGAGGTCAAAGCCTCAGGTCTGTAGTCCTTCAGGTCCTTAGGGTGAGTCTTTTTGGGGGATTGGAACGATGGTGGATTCCTTTCACTGGTTTGGAACATAAGCAGAGCCCAGGAGATGCTGAAACAGTCTGGTGAAGACTCCACCTCGCTGAGTGGAGCAGTCTTTGAGCACCCTGCTTCTGAGACTGTCCAGGCCAGAAGCTTTGTGTGGCTTGACTCTGGAAGGTCCAGGTGGTCGGTGTGTTGCTGGTGTTAAACCTGGTGAAAAAAGTGTTGAGCTCTTCTGCAAAGGACACGGGGTCTAGGGAGTTCACAACGCCAGGTTTCGGTGCTCCGTCTATCATGATGTTTGCGTTACCGTTGCCATCCTCCTGAACTCCTCTAGTTCCTTCACCCTGAGCTTTTCTCCTTGTAGTAATGCTTTTTTCATGTCCTTAGTAACCCACTTTTTATTATTTGGATGTGTTGTTATGCGCTGGGTGGGAGTGACAGTGTCCTAAAAATAAAATCTAGGTGGTAAGTACATCTGTCCACATGTTAAAGTCACTGTGACAGTCATTGAAAAATAAGTCTCAGTCTGTCAGTTGTCTGTGTTTCCTCATGGGTTCACACATTTTCAGTTGAGATTGGTACTTTGGCAGTAGTAGAAAGTATTGTGATCAGAATGTGGGTGTAACTTTGAAATATACACACCAGGGATGTTGCCATAGCATAAGTCCAACATGTTTTCTATTCTGGTGGGAGTTGTTACATATTGTTCCAGGTTAGATAAATCTGTACTGATTTACTGTTATTCTTGTAGACAGACATGTTTATTTACCTTGACGTGTTTCAACAACTTCCTGTTGTCCTCCTCAGAAGGGTCGTGTGGTGTTGCTGTGACGTGTCTTGTTTGCTGTTTTATAGTGGTTTACAAGACAGGAGAGGACGACTACGCCCCCGACAGTAAATGTACTAAGTTGTTGAAGACTGTATGAACCTTTTCACACTAAATGTGTAGTGATGTGGTATCTGTTAAAATCTCCCAGTAAAAACACATATTGCTCTCCGGTTTGATTGACAGCTCTGTTATAGCTGTCAGATATGTGCTCTGCCGCTCAGCTGAAATCAGGACCTGGTTCATACACTGAAATTACCATTGTGTGCCCAAATCTTGAGGCTACATAGTGAGGTCAGAAGGACACAGTCATTAATTCATAGTCGTTGTAGCATCGGGCCTCTCTCCCAGTAAAGTTTGTTGCCAATTTACTGTTAACAGTCATGCAAAGCCCACCCCCTATTGACTTCCATGTATTTGTTGTATCCCTGTCAATGTGAATGATGTTAAAACCCTCCAGATCAAAGTCTACCTCCTCAGACATCCAGGTCTTTGTGAAGTAAAACAGACTGGTTTGCTGGGAGTCCAGATTGTACCTGGTGAGTGTGGAACGTTCTTCACTTTTATTCCGTAGCAAACGCGCGTTTGGCAGGGTTATGGCAGGTAAAGGTAGCCGACTGCCTCTCCTCCCGTCTCTTCCTTATGCCCCTCTCGATCCTCTTTTCCTTCGCATTTGCTTCCTCTTGTATCTGAATTAGCTCTGCAGGTATGTTGTCAGCGTGGAGAGATGCCTGCGTGGGCTCTGGCAGAGATCGGCTCAGCCCCAGCAGGTAGTCCTGTGAGTAGGCGAGCCTACCTGGGGTGGTGGTGAATGGCTGTGCCGGTTGTAAACAAAGTCTGTTTGCACCACAGAGATTAGCGGTCTGTAGACAGGCACAGGCCAGGTTTCAGTTAGTATTTTGGCAAAACTAGAAAAATACAGAGGAACATACAAAAACCACACCAAAATACACAAAATTGCTGTGTCAGGAGCACCCTCTTTGTTTTTGGCAGGATGCTTTTACAAGTGATGCTGAAAGCAGAGTGGTGTGTTCTGTGGCTAAATAAAAAAGGTCAGGTCTTCTGGACATTAATAATATTGACCCTGGTCATTTTTGTTTTTCTAAAATGATTGTTTTTTTATGCAAATAAAAGTAACTTGCTGTTTCTACATGAAACTAGCATGATTTGAAACACTCATTTTAAACAGCAACTGAGAAGAAATCTCTAAACCAAAATTTTCATAAGGGGTTGATAATTTTGACGTCAGCTGCGTCTGTACTTCTGCGCCAGTGAAGAATGCATCGGCTCTTGCAATCTCTGTATATCCATTTGATTAAATGAAATGTTGAGAAGCTGATGAAGTCTGGATGTCTCCATCAGATGGTGAGTCTGTGGAGTTTGCGGTCCTACACGTTCATCAGGAACCTCACAGGAGGAACCCATAAGACCGTGTACCTGCTGTCTGCCTGTGACTTCTCTCCTGATGGAGCGCTGCTCGCCACCGCCGCCTTCAGCGGATCCAGCGGGTGGATCGACCTGTGGGACCCTTACAC
Source organism: Pseudamia nigra (assembly GCA_029823295.1). Taxonomy (NCBI): domain Eukaryota; kingdom Metazoa; phylum Chordata; class Actinopteri; order Kurtiformes; family Apogonidae; genus Pseudamia; species Pseudamia nigra. Next base: position 7,685 of record JAQQAE010003688.1, on the reverse strand, counting down.
TGCAGAGAAACTGGCCACGCTTTTGTAAGTTTCACCTCAGAGCCTGAGGCCGAATGTTAACCAACAATAATCTCTTGTTAGGTTCAGTAATCAAAATTAGATGTAGGGTTGTCTGTGCAGCAGAGGTGGGTAGTACTCAATACTCTTACTCCTTTACATGTACTAGAGAGTAGTTGATTTTTTTTTACTCTCATCAAGTTACATTTGTGAAAAAAAAATTACTTCTATTCAGTTACATTTTTCTCCACTTCAGGGAGAAGGAGAGAAAAAAAGTTGAAATGAAGATCAAAATAATGAATAAAAAATAAAATGATCAAGTGAATCAACAAAATCTTGTTTTTTTTTTTGATTCACTTGATCATTTTATTTTTTTAATCATTATAATGAGGAACATCATGAACAAAAATAATGAAAATAATCATCAAATAAAGCATTTTCCTCCACCTCCATGAGTAGGAGTAAAAAGATTGAAATGAACAAAAAGAACATAATACAAAATGAACCATTCAATTAAGTAAAAAAAAAAAGAATAAACTAAGCAACAAAATGAGCAAAAATTACCAACATATCAAGTTAAAACAATTAACAAAGTACCTTCTACTTGTTACTGAGTAGTTGAATAGTTTTTTTATGAGATACTTTTTATTCAATACATATGTTTGTGTCTAACAACCCCCCCAAACTCCTTTAAATAAACTTTAAATAATCAGTGTCGTAGTTCCTCCGTTTTCTCATTTCTCACTGTAAGTTTAACGAATCAATCCATTCCTTGTCATGTCAGTTAACTCATTTGTCCCTCATTTGTCCCCTTTGTCCCTGGCGTCTCCCCTGAAGTGCTCTGGCGCCCCCCAGGGGAGGCGCGCCTCACACTTTGAAAACTACTGCGCTACACAATTTGTACTTTTACTAAAGCTTTTTGGTCATTTTGTTATTTTTTTGCTCATTTTGTAAATTTGTTCTTTTATATTGTTAATTTACTGGATTTTGTCGCCTTTTTAAATGTAAGTATTTTGTTACATTTTTGCTCATTTTGTTGCTGTAGTCTTATCCATTTTGCTCATTTAGTTGATTATTTAGTTGATTTATTTTCATTTAATTTACTTTTTTGTACATTTTTTGCTCATTTTGTTGCTTAATTGATTGATTTTGTTAATTCATTTTGCTGAGCACAGCTTAAACTTTAAATATCACTTCTTACATCTGGAGGTGTGTCATGATCTGTGCAGCCTCATCTCACATGTTCATCCTCTGTACTTCATGTTGAATTTTACATTCATGTGATAAATTGTGATGAGTTTTGACTAAGTTTACTGAGTTGTATTACCATTCTTAATGTTTTTCTCCACAGTGACTACTTCGAAGACTATGGGCAGAATCAAATTTCAGCAATGCAGTTTTCTCCCAGCGGTTTACACTTGGCGATTGTAACTGATGACAGGTGTGTATTATGTTGCTTCCTGCTTGTTAGTTCTGTGGTTGACTATGAAAAGAAATGGTGTTTGATAGATGCATTCATGAATCTGCAGAGCTCTTCGGATCTGGGAGCCAGGAAAGGAAGGCATGGTGATGCAGACGAAGCCCGACCGAGAGTCCAACGGGCTGTGCTGCAGATACCATCCAGAAGGGGGAGTGGTCGCCACAGGGTAAACAGCAACTCCACCACTGTACATCCAAAAATATAGACACATATCTTGTAGATTGGTTTGAAGGATCTGGCTACTAGTGCTGCATATAAACACTAATAATTAATAATGAGCTGATCAGTGCTGCGAACATTGTCATTTTCTACAGAGCAGTGTTTCATTTAGGTGTAGAATTTGGATGTGACTGTGTCTTAAGTGCAAGTTATTCATTAAAGAATCTGTTCATTCCATTTTACATTCAAATCAATCAAAAAATGACTCCTTTTTTTTCAATTTTTTGTTTCTAAAACCAAATTTAGTTCTGAAGTTGAAAGTGTAGAAAATGAGACCATGACTTTTGATTATTCTGTTTCTGACACTGGACGTGTTTACTGTCGTCAGTTACCATAGACTCTTCGTGGCGCAGCCCGGTTTCACTCATGATCATCACACAGTAGTTACAGACTGAGTTGTCAGTTGCCATTTTGCCAGTGTGCATTTATGCAGTAAACATTTTATCTTATGTATTTATTTTTCTATACTTCTTATCACTGGTATTGATGTTTCACAACGAAGTCGCATCATTTTATTTAGAATCATTTTGCGTTCTCCGACAGGACCAGAGACGGCCACGTGAGGTTCTGGAGGGCTCCCATCACGGTGCCCAGCCTGAGACACCTGTGCCGCTCCATCCTGCGTCACTCAGTCTCCACGCACCAGATGGAGCCGCTGCCTCTGCCCAAGAGGATCCTGGAGTACCTCACCTATCGCAACATCCCCAACCGCCTCAAAACCCGCTGCTCCTCTGACGAAGAGGAGTGGGACAGCTGAACGGGTCTGACACTCAGCGATGTGCAATGATGATTTACAGCGAGTGATTGTTCTACAATGTATACTACTGTTTGCTGTTAGATGCTTTCAGGCATTAATTTAGTACAGAAACATATTGTATCTTAGATGTAACATTCCTCCACTAAAAAATGAATTTTTTGCACTACTATACTACTGTGTTATATCCTTCACTGTCAAACAATGCAAAAAGTCAATGTTCACATGCCTTTTGGACTTTAATATCACTTTTATACTATTAATTTATTCTGTAAATATCAAGTGTATATGCCTTTCTAATTTCTGTTTGTCACATACATGAAAGTTGCACATGTTAATTGTTAATGTAAGATGACATAGACTGGAACTGTAGGAAAGTTTTATTAAACACATTTCAAAACATGTTCATGTCCTAGATGTTTTCTGATAAGGGGTCTGCAACCTGTGGTGATGGAAGCAACACGCCGCAATACATCAAAATTTCAAAAACGGCACTAAATCAACAAAAATAAGAAAAAAAATGAACTGAAAAATCAACAAAAATTAAGACAAAACTGAGCAGAATAAGTTTTAAAAACAATACAGTGAACTAAACAACGGTAAAAAAAAAATCAATACTGAACAAAATCGTCAACTCGGTGAACAAAAATTACCTCAACGTGAACAAGGTTAAGGCAAAAGTGACCGAAGTAATCCTGAAAATGAACATGATAAAGTTAAAATAAACAAAAAAAATCATTCAAATGCAAAAAATAAGTCAAAGGAATAATATGAACAAAAAGTGAAAATGAATGAAAAAAAAATGAAAACAATGCACATTAACAAAATGAACCCAAAAAAAATTACAATACAACAAAATACAATTGACAAAATGAACTAATAACATGAGCAAAACTAATTAACAAAATGATCAAAATAGAAGTAACAAAATAAAGATTAAAATGAACAAGATGTTTTTTTTTTCATTTGACTTTTGATTCTATTGGTAGTTTTTAAAAACAATCACTTTCTTAATTCATTTGTGGATATATATATATTTTAGTTTTACCTTACTTTTTGTCCACTGAGCCACACGTGGGCCTGGAACCACAGGTTGCAGAGTCTGGTATAGTTTAATAAGTGCTTTACTCGTGTTTATTCACGTGGGATCATAAGCAGATGTACTTCACTCGGACAGCTGTCAACATCTCTATGAAAATAAGAGCAGTAATTGAGTCAGTTCAGTTCAGTGATGGTTGGAGAGAAAACTGGGATTCTCTCAGCGTGTTTTTATTGCCTATAACAGTAAGTGAGATGGTACAGAAGGCTGTATGTGAGGATGTGAAGGAAGCTGGAGTTTCATTGGTCCAGTTTCCTACGCTGCCTCGCTGGTCACAAGGTCCCTCACTGCCTGGAAAGCTGCGACCATGGAGCTCAGCTGGATTTTCTCGTTGGTTCCTGAAGCAAGTCTGTGTCTGGGAGACAACACGATCGTTAGAACAAAAAATAAAATAAAAAACATGCAGGTTTATGTTTTTTCTTTGTGACTGTACATTTACAAAAGGGATGGCACTTACTCAATGTCGGCCAACTTGACAAGCAGACCGATCCGAATAGAGGGGGGAAAGTCAACTAAAGGGCAAGGACATTTAAACATTTACTTATTTGACACTGAAAATAAACAGAAATAACTGACTAAAACAAAACTAGAAAGTACACAAGGCCAAGGCAGCTCAGCTTCTCTTCATTGTGAAAACCTACCAGTATCATTTAAACCTATGCTCATTTCCCACATTACTACACCAAAAGTAATATTCTTAAATGTATTTTACCCTCATTATTCGATTCTTTGACCATGAAAACGTGCCATTAGCATTTGGAATCACATACAAGTCATTAGTTCAACAGTCACAAAAAAATAATATTTTCATGATGGTGATTTTTGTCTGGGTCTACCTCCATAAATGCTGAAGATAAATCATATCTGAATCAGCAGACTTTACACTACAACATCAGTTTCATGTCTGTAGCTTTATTTACTACCTTACAGTAGATATTTTTCCTCAACCCCTGTAAGTATAAGCGTTTTGGATCACTACATCCAGAATACTGCCCATACCTGGATCAAACTTTGTGGTCTGATAGAACCTATTATGGTGTTTTTTTGTGCCGTTACAAGGACAAATGCTGAATTTGTCTCCATCTCACAATGGTGACAAATCCTTTGAAAACCTTCTGGATCCAGATGATGATCCAGATCACTACCATGGTCTAATCGATTGGTCCTTGTGCCACTTCTGATTTATCCTGAAAATTTCATCCAAATCCATTCCTGACTTTTCAGGTTATGTTGTGAACAAACAAACAGATATCTAACACTGACAACACTGTAACATCCTTGGTGGATTTAATAATGAAAAAAAAAAAAAAAAAAAAAAAAAAAACACTGGAGGTGTGTTCAAACGTTTGACTGGTATTGCATGTTAATGAATGTCTGAATGCACTTTCATTTTACAGTTTGTATTTCTCTTAAATCCCTAATTTTTCTTTATCATGTGATTATTTGTGTCAGATACCCAAGGGCGCAGATTTTTGCTGAACATTAGCGTCATAATCAAGAAAATGACACAAACTGAAGTAAATGATCAAGAGAATAAAATAAACAAAAATGAGCCAAAGTAAGCAACAAAATGAGGGAAACTGTGACAAATAATGAAGTGGAGAAAATGAGCTAGAAAATTAATTTAAAATGAGTAAAGCGCTCAAAACAAAATTTTTTTTAATGAACAAAATGTTCCTTAAAAAAAATAAATAAAATCAACAGATGAAGAATTAATCAGGAAAATGAAATTAACCGACAATGAAACAATGAAGGAAACTGTCATTAATGATGTAAAGCAGGATTTTTAGGGACAAAAACTTGACCCCCCCCCCCCCCCACACACACACACACACACCCAATGCCCCCTGCAAACTACTTATGCACATACAGTACCTTTGTGTATGAGCAGATGAACCTCAGTGAGGATATCATGCAGGGCTAAACCTTTCAAAGTCTTCAGCTGAAGGATCTCTGTGGACAAATGTGTTGAGGACGACAGGTACAAAACAAACTGAATCTGATTGGTGGGTCTTGTTCATTTTTATCTTTTTGGAGTCTGAACGTTTCGTTAACTGGTTTACAACTGGAAGGATACGATTGTAAGCTGTGGTGAAATCTTGGTTGAGGGACCAGTCAAGGATGTTGGCAATGTCTGAGCGGAGGGGGTGACCTGTGCAGGTGTACACTGTGCCCTCAGTCACCTTCCCATACGCCATGCTGGTGCTCTGAGGTCACAGGGACGACAGAGGTGAATCTCAAATAGATCAACAAGTGAAATTTAAGCTTGATATGATGATAAAAATGTCCACAGAGACACACCTGGAGGATGTTAAGTGATCTTCTCATGTCCCCTGACGATAAGGTCACAATGGCCTTCATTCCATCTGGAGTTATGTCAATACTGCAGAAATACAATTCAGCTCTGTCAGAGCTATAGTCGAAGATTATGACCATATTATGGGTATTTTTTTAACTTTTAAACAGACTGCAAACATCATAATTTTTAAAATGTTATTAGACTATGAGAATCAATGAAGTCCTAAGATGTCCAAAAAAAAAAAAAATAATAAAATCAACATGGTATGACTTTATTAGAAAACACAGAGTGTGTTTTTTCACGTAAAGCTGGGGACACACTACATGACAAATTATGAAAAGATCACACGAACCGACTGGTTTCAGCAGATTTTGTTGTGATGACTGAAAGACTCGGGATCACACATTTAATGACTGCACCTCAGAGAAAATCAAGAGGAAAAATAGGTATGGCTGTTTGCAATCGTTATTTTGATACTGTCATCATCATCATCTGACACCATTTCCTGTGGCCCGTCGGTTCTTTCTCATTGGCTGTTTGCAGCTGGGTCAGTAATCAGTACACACTTCACGACTGCGTCCAGAGTCGGCTCGAAAAATTCAAACACCTTCAATTGACTGTGACTGAGGTCTGGTCGGGTCTGTTCCCCACACACTGTGTTGACTAACCATGCAGATTGTGCCAAACTGTGAATCGTGAATAAAATCTGGCCAAAAATCTTTAGTGCGTCCTCAGCTTAAAATGATCTACAGATAAAAACAAGCTGTACTGAATTTGTGTGACATAATAAGTGAAAGCCAGTTATGGTCCACCTATAACACCCCGATCCGAACCTAACAGGAAAATAAACATTCTCAATCTTTGTAAGTTGGGAGACAGCCAATCATAGTCCAGCTATGATGCATTAGCTCCATGCAAATGTCCCGGTAGACCTAGCACTAACTAATCAGAAAAATGAACAAAATTTCACAAAAATGCATAAAATTATAAATATGAACAAAAATTTTTTTTTAAATAATGTGCAAAATGAAAAAAGTTCTTGATAAAAAGAACAATAATGTACAAAGAAATCAAGTAAATGAACAAAAAAGGAAAATATTCAACAAAGTTGATACAAATGACCAAAATACCACATTTAAAAACAAAAAGTTCAAAGTAATAATATATTTAAACATATTGTACAGTAGCTAAAATGTCATTTGGTACATAAAAGTATATATTTTTTCTTATACATGCATTTATTTTTAGTCCGATCTAAAAACAGCTCTTTATATTGTAAAGGTTGCCGAGCACTGGCTTATACTAACACTATTAACCATTTCATTATTTATGAATCCTGTATAAAAGTGTAAGTGCAAGGGATTTTCAATATCCATCCATTTTCTCGGTCGGGGGGGATGCTGGAGCCTATCCCAGCTGACTCGAGCGAAGGGCCGACACAGGGAGAACATGCGAACTCCACACAGAAAGGCCCCACCACCCGGTGTTGGGATTGAACCGAGGACCTTCTAGCTGTGAGGCACGAGTGCTACCCACTGCATCACCGTGTCACCGGGATTTTCAATATTGCCCATAAAAACCATAAAAGAGCAGTTGACTGCTCCTCTAAACAAAAGACAAAATATTTCTCGTCCTTCATTCTCACAGTATGCAGTTTTTCATCCTTGTAACACGACTTGTTTAATCGGTTACTACTATGATGTTTTAATATTACACCTTTGTTGAAATCACCACTGCAGTATTTGAATAAGAGGTTCAGTTTTAAATCAACACTGACACATTCCCACCTCTCCTGCTGGATGACGTGCTCCAGGCGTGGGATCATCTGGTCTGGCAA
>JAQQAE010003687.1:0-19821 GCA_029823295.1 Pseudamia nigra | reverse complement strand
CCCAAAGCGTACCAGCAAATCCACCAAGGACTGGCTAAAAACTAAGAAGTGGAGAGTCCTGGAATGGCCAAGTCAAAACGTCATAGACAACTCAACAAGGTTACAAATCGTGAGAGTTTGGCTGAAGTTCAGGCACGCCCACCATCTGCGTGTTGGTCGTTTTTCAGATTCATCTTATATATTCTAAACTGAGCACACAGTGAATGATGAGCTCTTCTTTCCCCACATGACATGATGTGGTTGTGATCTACGAGCACGTGTGCAACAAATAAAGCTCATCTTGTGGCAATTTTCTGTGATGCCAACTATCAGTTTTTGAAATTCACTTTCAAGATTCTTGTGGGGTGAGTGGGTACGAATTGGACCCTGTGCTCACATGGACTGCATGGGTGCAGTGTGTTTAAATAAGCTCACTAGTACACAAAATCCATCTAAAGAAAAATAAATATGTACCGCTCTCACAAAATACACTCTCAACGATCATGTCTTTGCTATTTAACACTTCCAGCCTGTGGCAGATTTCCAAGTATGTCAGTGCTGCCACCCAGAGGACAGGAGCACTAATGCAACTCCAGCTGAGGAATTCCCCAGACCATCAGGGATCTCTTCAGTTTAGAATGAAACCCTTTAGAATTTGTCAGTAGGATTAAGACATATTTAAAGTGTTTTCTGATACAAGCAGTTTTGTGTAAACAGAAACAGTGCTGAAGTACAAATACTATTACATAGTAATTATGACTCAAGTAGAAGTACTTGAGTAAAATTTAAAAAGCACACATAAAAACTACTCAAGTAGTGAGTAACCTCATAAGGCAGAATCTATATACAATCTGTAATATACTGTGTTTGAACAGATGATTTAGCATTTAAGTAGGAATGTCAAGTCCACATTAATTTTAACTGGAAAATTTGCAATCTCTGAAGAGATTGAGTGGGGTTGCTGAGTCAAAATACAGTACCGGTAGTTGAACTTGCTGGAAAAGTGCAAGACTTAAATTAACTATTCAGTGGAGTAGTAATCAAAGGATCAAAGTACTGTCACTGCCATGGTAACTACGTACACATTCCGTTACAGTTCTCCATTCATTTCCTATGGGAAAAAAATTTGTCAAAAAAACTTAATATTTTAAAAATTATAAAGGTTAGAATTACGAAAAGCAATAGCAGAAATGTCTTGAATAAGCTGAACAATATGGAGTTTGAATAGTTTGAATTGGACAAAAGATATAGGATCAGTTGAATGACAGAAATGTACGGAAGTGGAAGAAGATGGTAGAAGAAGAATATTAAAGACTGAAGACAAAAATAGAATGAAATGGCACATGCAGTACCAGACAGAATATGATGTGCTCAAGATTTGTTGATTTTTATTTAGTTACCTGATTTTTCGATACTTATTGCTCAATTTGTTGCTTGGTTTGTGAATTTTTTTCCAATGTTATTGGTTACTTTGTTCTTTTTTTTTGCTCATTCTACTGCTTATTTTGCCCAGTTTTGGTTAAATTTTATTGGTTCTACTGTTCATTTTGTTAACCTACCAGATTACAGTTTTCAATTTTGCTAATTTTGTCAATTTTTTCAGCATTTTCTTTGTTGCATTCATTAGTGGGACTGTTGAGTCATGTAGCAATCCCACTATTGTTGTCTTCGGCCTTTAATATTATTCTACTTCCACTTCTGTACATTTTCTGTCGTTTAACTAATCCTGCATTTTGTCCAATTCAAACTTCACACTGTTCAGCTTATTCAGGACATTTACACTATTGCTTTTCATGACTCTAACCTTTTATAAGTTTTAAAATATTAATTTTTTTGACAATTTTTTTTTCCCATAGGAAATGAAAGGAGAACGCTAACGGAATGTGTGGTTACCATGGCAATGACAGTGCTTTGATCCTTTGATTACTACTTAACTGAAGAGTTAATTTAACTCTTGCCCTTTTCCAGCAACTTCAACTAATTTGACTCAGCAATCCCATGCAAACTCTGCAGAGATTGCAAATTTTCTAGTTTTTGTTGCTTGTTTTGTTTGCTAAGTAAATTTGATTATTTTTGCTGCTTTTGTGGCTTATTTGGTTCATTTCTGCTGTTTTTGGTCAACAACGTAGTGGTGTATAAAAGGACTGTTCTTCCCTGACATTTGGAGGAAAACTTGTGTCAAATTTACTTTTACTCACTGAGCTGTGGCCAAATGTAGCTGAGTAGAAGTACACTTGTAAGAGTAAAAAATATTCTGAAATACAAATACTCTCAGAGGCACATTTTACAAAATGAACTCACTTAAGTAGATGTAATGAAGTATTTGTACTTGAGTATTACACACATCTGGATACAAATAAATCAGTCCTTTTTGAATTGAACTTACCTGAAGAAATACCATTCCATATTTACAGATCAGAGGAGTAATGCACACCAGCAGATGTTTTTGTTCCAATGTGATTATTTAGATAGACAGACAGACAGATAGACAGACCGATAGATATACAGTTCTGTGCAAGTGTCAGGCTTGTTGTTTTGTCTTACATTCTTATCAAAATTGACCATACACATGCAAAAAATGAATAAATATTTCAGCTCACTCACTATGAGGGCACCACTTGTAAATATCCACCTTTATCCATTTTGTTTATGCAGGATTTTACATAAAATACATATACAAATTGTAACTAAATGGATCCAATCATCAAATTTGTGTGATGTCCATTTCTGTGACAAAAAGCAGAACAAAAAATGGGAACATATGAGAATCAAACCTGGTTTAAGTCACTGGATCCTGTATTTTCTGCCACAAATGTACTATATGTACATATGTCAATATAATCGGTGCAAACAAACCCAAGGTGGCCAGACTTTTGCACAGTATTTTGCATTTTATTCCTCATGACATTGTTCTATAATCAATGTTTTTCAGATCAGTGGTTCATTTTTTTTCTTAATCAGGACTGTCGTGACACAAATATGTTCTTGACCACTTAACTGCTATTTTATAATATTACAAGACCTACATTATAATCGCAAGAAGGTGTGGGTTAAGAAATCAGTTTTATGTGTGTGCTTTTAAAGACTTGTACATTTTAATACAAAATTAATGTCTTTACACAAAGCAAATTCTTGCTTGTTTGAACTGCATATTCATTTTGCAACCCAAATAAACTCTCCTGTGACCCACCTGTTGGTCCTGACCCAGTGTTTGGGAATGGCTGTTCTAAAATTAAAAGTGCGTGTCCCTGCAGGTGTTTTACTGCCATACCGGGTTTCACCTTAACCCAAAGTGTAAGTATGGCCATACTGCGACATACTTAAACATTGTCTTCACTCATTGTAATTTTTCTTATTCAGATATTGTTTTGTAATAAAACTGAACCAAACATTAAAAGAGTAACACAACTAAAATATTTACAATTATGAGTCAGGAAAAATCTGCTCAATCAAACCCAACATTTTTTTTTGAGACTCACTGGTAGAAGCGCCAAAGAACTTTGAACAGTGTTATGTCCTGACTTTCTAACATCATGCTTAGGTCAGGACCTTGTAAAAAATATCAGACACATGAAAGCAAATGATTTATTATGACTTTAATTTTATAGGGGAACCACAAGTACTTTAAAAGAAGGTTATACAGCGCTGTACATTCAGGAGCAGTAATGACAGACTTTAATAGCCTTATCTTCTCCCTTTAAATACTATTCATTTAAATGTTCTATAATCTTATAATGATACAGTGATACAATAAAAGCTTGTGTAACTGGTCCTGCAGCTTTTCTGATATGTCGATATCATTTTTGTTGGGACTGTTATTTCCTTGTACTTTTTCCAAAAAAGGAAAATAAAAGTTATGATCAAAAACCATACGACAGGCAGAAACTGCCAGGCTGTAATCCTGCATTGACTCCCAATTCACTCACACAATAGAGAGAAAGAGAGACAGAGAGAGGGAGAAGGAAAAGAGATACAATTTTCATGTTCTGAAGGCTGATCCGTGATGGAAACGGGCATCAGTTCATAGTGAGGTGAAGAGAAGAAACTATGTTTTGCGCCTTTTGTAGCCTCGACTCTTACTCTGCCCATGCGCCGACTGCCTCAAAGGCTCACTTCCATAGCTGTGTGCTCAGAGTCTGACTAGATCCAGCAGCGGCCCAACCACCCATTGCTGACGGAGGCTGAGCAAAGGCCATCTGACCAGGTGCGCCGTTCAGAGTCAACCCTGACATCTGTTGGTTCATCTGAAGATGGATGAGAATTGTGTATTAACATAAGAGAAAGTTCATTCACTTAAGCCTGTACTGATCATTTCTGAACCCAAGTCTGTGTTAAAACCATAAGTTCACTTTAAGGTAGGGCTGGGTGATTTGGGAAAAATATATTGTGATATACATCATCAATAGAGCGATATACAATACATATCATGATATATATTTTTCAAGAGAGTAAAAATAAACTCACTGTTGATGCAGCAGGTTGCCGATGACAGTTCAACCTGTAATTCTGCTCTGTGTTTTCTCTCCCTCTCCTAGAATAGCTACGTTAATGGTAAATCCTGTCATGTGCCAAGAAAGTAACACCGTAGGAGAGTGAAGCTTTAGTGACAAATCACTCTAAACCGGCTCCAGTAAAGCTGCTAGCATTGCTACATTAATGCTACATAAAGAGAGAACAGCACTGTCGAAGGCAGAAGTGAAACCGTGCAGCAGCTTTACTGAATGAAGTACATGACTATATTAAATGGTGACAATGTAGTCATTTTTATAATTGTGCTGACAGTTAGCCATAATACATAAAATACACTGATATCGCCAAGGCCTGCTTTATAGTGTTACAAATGACATTTTTAATAGTCTTGTAAGTACACTGTATTATGCAGGACTTAAGCCAGCTTGGTGTTATTGTTTTGTCTTATCTGATTCCATACATGTCACTTGTTTGTGCTGATTTTTCCTGTCTTGTATGCTTGTCTTGCTGCTGAATATTATAGATATATATGTATATATAGCTACACCATTCACCGACATGAACTTTCCTTCACAACTGAAATACTGTTGCATCCTCTCCTTCCCTAAAGATGCTTTGGCTTCTTTCCAGACCGCCAATGTAAATAAGAATGTGTTCTTAATGACTTGCCTGGTTAAATAAAGAACAAATACAAAAAAACAATAAAATGGTTCAAATTGATAATGACTCTATGCTCTTTTGAGCAGTGTACTTTGTTCCCATTGATTTTCTCCATGCGTGATGGTGCAACACTAACCAGCAATCAAACTTAAAGAGCCAGTGTCCAGTTTTTCAAAAACCCTGTTGTATTCTTTTGAAGTAAAATAATCTAAATGTTTCTCTCTGAACATGCCAGTACCCAGGAAATAACATTCTGAAAACAAGTCTGTTGTGAATTGGTTTGTTATTTGGATGCTTGTGCTGCCATCTAGTGGTACAATACATTATGTGATGTACAGCTGGGTGTGACCACAAGTTAAATGGAAGAAATGTAACACAATCCACAGGAGTGAGTGCATCTTCCTTTAAAATTAAGGCCCCTTTCACCCTGGACAAAAGACCGACTAACATTGATTGTCTTCAGTGTGAAATGATACAGTTAAGTACAATCGGATTTTATTCCCGGGTCAAATGACTCTGCAGCAGTCACAGGTATGAATCAGTCATGAAGAAGACAACACCCAGTATTTTTCACACCTTGTCTGGTGCAATTCTATCCACAGGTAAAGCTGATGTAAAAGATATAAATCTGTAGCCACCCTAACACTGTCACTGGTGTTTTGTACTGATATGTATAATGTAGTGAAGTTATGGTTTCAAAAATGATATGAAAAAAAAAAAAAACAAAAATGCAATGTTCCATTTCCCTTTGGACTTCCTCCACCAGTAGGCCTCACACTCATCAGAAGTGTGAAAGCAGTTAATTGACAGATATACACACTCATTTTTGTTGTAATAATAAAAATAATAATGGATAGGATTTATATAGCACTTTTCAAGTCTCCTTCCAAAAGCACTGACAGCGAGTCCATTATTCATTCACTCCACATTCTCTCATGGTGGTGGTAAACTACATCTGTAGCCACAGCTGCCCTTGAGCAAACTGACAGAACTGTGGCCACCAATTCGCGCCAACGACTTCTCTGACCACCACCAAACATTCATTCATTCGCATTCATACAAGCAGTGTTCTCCCCAGTGCATTTCAGCATAGCGGCCTGCTAAAAATCATAACATTCAGGTCATTAAAGCCCCTCCTAATATAATGTTCAAAGTAAACAAAGAACATGCTTCATACCTGACCCATATTCCACTGAGGTTGCTGTCCAGGCTGGATGGCATACATGCCCTGACCAGGCATCATACCTGGCATGCCACCCCCCTGTGGTCCCATCATCCGTGGTGCCATACCCATAACACCAGTGGCAGGCGTATTCCCCATGAAACCATTGGGCATCGTCATCCCAACCATCATGCCTGGATTGGGCCCCATCATGGCTGCCCCACTCTGAGCCATCATGGCACCCATGACGGTAGTGGGTGGCATGGCCGGGGCCATACCAGGGAAGGCCTGATAACCAGCAGTGGCCTGGACAGGAAACTGCATCTGGGAGGGGCCCATGAACATACCAGCTGCGGGACAAGCAGAACAGAAACAGAATATTGTAAATATGCACTGGAAATATTAAATTAAATTGAGTAATTTGAATTGTGGAATGATTTGAAAAATGCCTTAAGACAAGATTAATATTGGTGCTTAGGCTGTTGCCGCTGAAATATTATTTTCTGTAGTTATTGCCAGTGGTTTTTGAGCTTTGTTGAATAACAACAAGTTTGAGCAATGGAAGCAGTAGCCACAGAAGAGGACTAAATAATGCCAGACAAAGTTTGCCATACTCCCTCAGACATATAAGAACAGTTTGGTTTAGGAAGGAACAGACTAGCATGGTGTTTTTTGCTTTTGGCTGACACTGTACATAAGCAACTATTTTTGGTTCATGATTTGTTATTGAGTATTGAAATCATGAATAATCTGTAACACTGGAATAAAGGAGATTTGAATTGTTCTTCCATACTGCTTGGCTGTAAACAAAAAATTCTTAATTCGAGTTGTGTGTGTGTGGGGGGAGGGGGGGTCTGCCTTCATAAAGAGTGTTTGCATGATGTGTGTGGCAACCCTCTTGATTTCACTAAAGCTCCTGAGGACTGTGTTGGGAAATCCATGCACATGCACCTACTTGCCCTACTGAGTCACTAGACCGTTGTAGTGATGTGACTGAATTCACTCATCTCAGCGTTTATGCTGGTGAGAAAGGGGAATTGATGACTGAAGTGATGTCAGAATTTGATTTCTGCCTGAGTGAAGTCTGATTTTTAATGACAATAGAGATGAAACTACTGATCCTATACCAGTACACTACTTTTCCAAGCTGCATATTTTGTTAGTGTTTTGACCGAAAATCCATTGTTGAAGAAACAGCACTTCAATGAACAAATCAATAAATTTATAAAAACCTACAATCAAAATACTGTTTAAATAATTGTAGTCCTCACCAGCAGGCGCCTGTTGGGACATGCTGTTCGTGCCATACAGGGACAGGATGGAGTCCTTCGACAAGGGCTTTTTGGTTGGGTCTTCTACTTTAGTGGTGCTACTGCCGTCACTGAACAAGTCGAGTTCTCCCTGTGC
The DNA here is from genome assembly GCA_029823295.1 of Pseudamia nigra. Lineage (NCBI taxonomy): Eukaryota > Metazoa > Chordata > Actinopteri > Kurtiformes > Apogonidae > Pseudamia > Pseudamia nigra. The sequence goes on along the minus strand of JAQQAE010003687.1, from coordinate 12,143 downwards.
AGACCCTGAGCTGGCTCCAGCGGCTGCTGCTGGAGGTTGTGTTGGAGTACTGGCAATGTTACTGGAGCTCACCTGCAAGAACAAGGGTCCAGAAGTTTAGAAGGGGGGCTGATAGAAGGGAAGGTAAGAAAAGTTATTGAGAGATGTCAGTGTTGCTGGTAGTCATTTAATGTTTCACTTGAGCCCTTCTGCTTTCAAGTCCAATCACTGTGTGGTTCTGAAGAGACAGATGTGTAAAACAAGAGTAGGTCAGCCACGTGACAGAATCACCAGGCGCCTGTATTTTTTCACTTTCCCCTTACATTGTCCATACAGGGAACTGAAGGCCTGAAGTACAAGTCGAAACTGAGCTTCTTGTTTCTGTTATACTGTACACATTTGGTCTGATTAGTATAACTTTCCCTGTAATTTTTCGAGTTGACTAATAGAACCGGTCGTCATCATCTACAAGTGCTGCGTCTCCTTTTATAGACAGCAGAGTTTCTGATGTTGGCAGATTCTTTGTCTTTCTCCTGTTGCTGTTTTTTTGTTTTCTGGTGATGTTACTCTTAGGTCACTTACTAATTCCACATTGGGCAGATTCCGTGCCCAATGAGGTCAGTGTGAAAGCGTTCTTAGAGCCAGCAAAATGTCTGTGTTTGATGTTATTTCAGATTCAAACTGACAAACAAATGAAACAAGTCAGGGGGGTTCTTTGTGGGAGCCAGAAGACTCAAGCAGGGTTGAATTTGTGTAGTTTTCAAACTACAACAGCTTCAGATTGACCTGTTGGAAAACTAACAGGATCCCCTGAAAAAGGAGGTGAGCTTCACACATCTCTACTTTGATGGTAATAAATGTATTTTTAAATGTAATGGTGTGAAGCGTCCGATCTGATCCATTGACTGATCCATGTCAGCGTCAAGGCAGGAAAGCTGACGGTAATTTTATTTATAATTTACAGCAGGATTGTGCTTCATCACAGTGGGGGCACAGAAATTACTTTGCAGTCTTAGTGTTTAATGACACTTAATAAGTATTTATTGATTTAATGAGTGCTTAAGGACAAATTTATTAATTTAAAATGACAACAAAATAAGATATTTTCTTATTGAATATCTGACAGTGAGTGATTCCTCTGTCTTAAATTCACCATGTCATATGTGGTCAAAAACATTTTGCCTGCCATCAGTATATCCACAATTTAAAAGACAAACCAATGCACTGCTCCTCCAATCAAATAGCTAATAGCCTGAACAGGGTTTTAGTGAAATTCTTTAGTAGACTGGTACACATCACCCCCAAGAGTGCAGACATACACTATTTAAGTAATTTAAAAATGGAGATATAATGTCCTGGTCCACATAATTATGCTGAAATTGTCAGTATAGAGGCAAATAAAATGACCAGTATTAATGTTTTCAAGACTAGGTAGTGTATTTGCTACTGGTACTGTAGCAGTGTGGGGAGGGGTGTCTTATGATGCTAAATAGGCATGTTGTGTTGGTGTTCTTGAGAATGCAGTATACATTAGAGCACAGCTCACATAAATGGTTTGTCTTGATCAGTACATCAGCAATCAACAATTACACTCCTGTTAGATGCACAAATATAAATGTTTTTTCTCTGTTTCACAACGCTAACATTTTTTTTCAGGATAACAAGAAAAGACAGAAATGGGACAATGCCACATTAATTTCTGAGGACTTTTAATAAGAATATTTTATTGATCATATACTGAGAAATTCTTTTTAAAATAATCACTGAATGAATCACAGCTGACTACAACTGTCTGCAGCTTTACTAAAGGCTGTGCCCATCAACCACATCTATTGCTTCTTTTTAATTTGGCTGCCCTCTGTCTTCATATTATAATTACCTAGTGGGCCATGGATGCTGTTGTTATCATTCGACATGTCATATTCTTTACTGCACAATTAATTTCTGTTTTGCAGCTCGACAGCCATCAACTCCACTGAGCAATTTGAGACGCCAGCACTAAATCTAGACGAGTGTATTGGTGCTTGGTTTTACCTGAGCAAATGGAGCTGCCGATGTGGACGCAGGGAGGGGGTTTGACACCATGGGGCCGAATATATCCAGGTCATTGTTCTGGTTTGTGCTCGTGCTACCATTGTTATTTGATGTCACTGCCGGTGCATCTGTGAGAGAACAGTGAAAAAACTGGTTTAACAGGTAATAAATAAGCCCAAACAGGAAGAAAATACCACTGTGGGCTGTTTTCAGAGAATTCTACATGACTGACAAACCCTTCCCCACTGTAGACTTATGACACCGGAACACATACCTAACTGCTGTAATAAAAAGGTGTAAAAACTGAATTCCCTAAAGGAGTTCTACATTATTCAAATACAATTACACTGTTAGTGAGATGGTAATCGTATAATGAGTAGATGTCTCAGTTTACCCCTTTGGCTTTTGGGACACACAACAAAAATAATTCAGTAGATGCCAATGCTGCTTCTTTCAAAGTATCATTGGTAAGTTAGTACAATCAGAAATATGTTGGGAATGGACAGACAGGAACTAACCCATGGACAGACAACAAGCAAAGGCCACTGTTTGAACATGACACAAAACTAGATACCAGAAGTAGCAAAACATCCACAACGGAACATGCAAAACTGTTCCCACAACTGATCTAAGAGGAAACCTACTCTCTTGAAACCTAAATGATCTCATTCAAAGCCAAACACCTACAGTAATTAGCATACCAATGTCAAACGAAAGCCATCACGCAAGGTCATGTTTGCCCAGAGTCCACTGTTTTCTACATTTTAGATTTATGACACAGATCAACAGTAAACTTTTAAAGACAGTACAACAGTAGCAAACACTTGATTAATCATCTGATATCATTTCTATATTTCCTCCAGATATTTTTCCATTAAAACATACTATGAATGTCTGATAATGCCATGAATGGTCTTTCAAAATATGATACAACAATGAAAACAAATTAAAAAATTTTACAAATTTTGATGTACTTTTATTATTAATCCAATAGTTATTCTCAAAAAATATTTCCATAATAACTGTTTTCTTCTGGCTGTAGCTACATAAATGTTGAACATATGTCAAATCCGTGGACACATCAATGAATCGTTGAGCCATTTCTGACCTATCCTGAAAACTGCATCCAAATCCATTCATAACTTTGAGTTATGTTTTGAACAAACAAACAGGTAAATAAATGAATTAATGCTAACAAGAACATATCCTTCTTGACAGAGGTAACAAATAAGAATCACTGAACATCAAACTCAAAGTAATAATTCAGTAAATGTGGAAATGAGCCTTGAAATCCATGGACAATTTTGAGCTCAGTTACCGTAATATTTTCCTCAAAATCATTATCCCCGGATCAGAAGCCTCATACAGTATTTGCAATTAGCCATTATCAGCACCAACTTCTGCTGACACCAATGGTTATAAAACACCCAATTAATCAGTAAAGTGACGCATAAGTCTCTAGCACTACTTCACACAAAATTTGTATAACCACCTGTTGCTCACCCAACGCAATTTAACCACTTCATCTCTTATTTTACTTAAATTCCCAGTCACAAACTCATTCTTAAGCAAATAGCAACAAGAAGTCCAAACCAATAGTGAGAGTAACTTAAAAAGGGGAAGTGCGCCTCAGTGACTAAAGCAGCAGATTCAGCACTTCCTTTACTGGCCACACAAACAAAATCTTTCAGCACAGACTATTTCATTCCGCTGTCAGCGGGAGGAGGTTCGCAGATTCTGAGGTGGACATTATATTCTCAGAGCAATTAACACATGCTGTGAAGACAGAGCCAAAGTGCAATCTGATGCATGTCATGCCACAACAAACTATGAGTAGATGGTTCTATCACACATTGTAGTTCCTCAATACCATGAAACAGCAGCATAAAGTGCCTTTTTCTAAGCTTGGTCAAATTATACAGTATATGCTACAAAATAGTGGGCATTCTGCCTATTTAAGCCCATGTCTAAATCCTCTGAACAGGCAATATACATTAAACAGTATTAATAATAACTCATCTGTGATATCACAGTGTATGACCAGCTGAGACAAGAAGAAAATAAGATGCACATTTATGGTTATTATCATTTTCCATTCAAGTAAAATGAGCAAAAGACACTTACCAAGACCTAGTAGGTTCACAGAAGGCTCTGAATTTTTGACGGGGCTGATTTGAACAGGCCTGGACTCTTCACTCTTTAAGAACATGAAATAGGTGTGAAAATAAATAAAAATCAGCACAGATTTTCCCTGTATTTCTAAAGCTATGCTGAGGCGTACGTTTATGGACCCTGAGGAAATGTGTGGCTCAATACCTTGGCCTTGCTCCCTCTGTCTGGCTCCTTTTCTTTCTTATTATCTTTTGGCTGAAACATAAAGATCATACAATGAACCAAATGCTCACAATGAATAAAAAGTAATAAATGGCATTTAAATGACATGGTTCATTAAAGTCATCCATACACTGCTTCCATTGGTCACATTCTTGCTGAAGTATTTCTTCTTCTCATATTTATCCCTGATGAAGAATTCCACAGCTCTGAGGTAAGAGTTAAAGAAAAAAGATGCAACAAACAAGCTGAGGTGAATGAATTAATAAGCATCAGAGTACTTAGGTTCTTAGACCACATATCTGATGAAACATGTTCCTTGTTGCGAGGGTTGTGTCAGGAAGGGCATCCGACGTAAAAAACCTATGCCAGATCAAACATGCGAATCATTGGTATCTCGCTGTGGCGACGCCTGAGGGGAGCAGCCGAAAGGAGAAGAAGAAGAAGAAGAGTACTTAGGTTCTTATATGCACGTCTCTTGACTGTTAAGGATACTGGTCTGTTTGAGGTCTTCTGAAGTTTTCGGGAAGGTTGGCCTCGTAAAGCTGCCTTGCCTTGGTGTTGCCCATCTCCTGTATACTCTGAAATGAGAGAGAGGGAGAGTAACTAAACTGAAGGAGAAATTGCTCCTACAGTAGTCATTATTTCATAGATATTGTGATGTGCAAATCAATTTGTCCTTTATAAAGGCTCAACATTAGATAGTAAATGGCTTATTGACAAACCCTACGGATAAATGAAAATATCTACATGACGACAATATTTGTCTCTTTGTTCCTTATCTGCTACAGAAATGAAACACAACTTGGTATATGAGCATGAAACAAATAGGTGTAATTTTTTATTTACCTCCCAGACCCAAGGTTAAAGCAGAATCAGTACTAAATTAAAATGTTATATGTGTAATTTACTTTTTAATATTGAGCTTTGAGTAATTAAAGCAGGGATTTTAAATCTATGGCTGCATTTACTTTGTCACTCTGTCGTTTTTCTGTCATTATGCTGCATTTATAAACTTTATGAAATCACTGACAGTAATTTGAAAAGGGGGAAATGATGTCTTAATGACTGATTTGAAACTAGACAATTCCTGGGATACCTGGATTTGTTCTGAGGTCCATTGGTCCAGGTTGACTGATTTCACTCTGGATATGTGTACACCCAGGTTCCTGTGGATGCCAGCACACCGGATGCAGATAAATACTCCCAGATTCCAAGACGCCCATCTTGGACCTAATGAAACAGATTGAGAATGGAAAGATGCAGAGAAACACACAAACATGCTCGATCTTGTTGTTTCTTAAAGCCAGCGGCAAATTTACATTCTTCGCCTTTTATCTTATTTACACCGAAGTTATCTAAAACCTTCGCACTTCGAAAAGCACTTGTAAAACACAGCAGCTAAGCTGCAGAGGCCAGTGATGGAGCGGCATTCTGGCAGATTAGCTTGGGTAGATTTACAGAAGTTAGCTTTGTAGTTAGCCACGTAGCTGCAGTTCAGTTTAGCTTAAGGGGAAGAGATGTCAGCTGACTAGCCGGGCCAGTTAGGCTGAAACACAAGCCAGTTAGCTTAGCTTAGCAAACAACGCAGATACTACACAGCAGTTAGCTTTAATAATAAATTTGAAGTGAAACTTTGAACTTCATGACATCAGTATCTGATCTAAATGCCGGTGTGAATGTCGCACCTTTCGCCTCGCAGTCGGCGCAGTACTTGTTGTCTTCCTCTCTCAGCATTTTGGACAGGATGGCCTGGTGCTGCTCGTTCAGTTTTTGGGCCTTCTCCCTCTCCGAACGGGTGGTCATATTTACGGTTTAAAGGGGTTCCTTATATAAGATATCACCTTCAATCAGTCGTCAGTCGATAATAGTTTCTGATATAAGACCATAATCAGAGGAATGGACACCTCCGAGTAAGATATGAAAATACCCGGAACCGGAATCCCTTCTCCGCCCACAGATGACGCAGCGGACGCACCGGATTGGACGGCGTACGTGACGCCAATTGACGCACAAAGTTTATGAATTAAGTTTGAAGTTTATTTTTATAGGACAACACTCAATAAATACAATAATCCATGTTTAGCCGCAGATGCAAATATCTATATCTAAATAGAGTCATTTCTTCTTATTCTATATTGTGTTGTTTAACCGTACCAATAAAATTCTAAGCAAAAATCTAGTTTTGTCCACTGACAACTTACTCTTGTAAGAGTGGTTTTCTGTGCTTAAAAACATTCTACTGTACCACGTAAAATCTACAATTCACAAGTTTATTCAAGACGAACACCAAATATGCACAAACAAACCAAAGTCTACCTCTGTACACAATATATAAACTACATTATTAGAAACTTATGTTTGATAAAGACCTTTTCATTTCAACCTGTTGAGAACAGAATCCAACAGCCTGGTAAGAGAACCTTAACAGCAGTACGGACATGCATATGGGACAAACACAACCTTGTATTTGTTAAACTTTTCAAAAAGTGGATCCATTTAATAAAGTACTGTCAGATTATTAGTCATATACGTACATATACTGTAAATACCATACAGATGTATAGCAGAAACATAGTAAATCTAAACAGCCACTTTGTCTCCCCAACTTATTTGTAATATCAGGTTCTATGAAAATATCATTCATTAAATTATCAGTGGCTCTGTACATACTGGTACTGTAAGTACACAGGTGGCACTCAGAAGGCCTTGTGCCTCAACAAAATGCCTCCAGACGGATCTTGAAGTTGTTCTGCGGGTGTCTTACAGCTATACCATAGCGAAGGAGCATCTCTATGTATGGAGGCCAGAAGGTGGAATCAATCGTAACATATGGGTCGTGTGGTGTGTTCAGGACCTTGTTCATGAGCAGCTTCAGAGTAAGAGACAGAACAGGATTGGGGTAAGATACACATGTAGTAATGATAAAAATACAGAGGCACAATATAAAAGATTCAAGTAGGGCTTGATGCACTGAATACAAATCCTACCTCTAGAATTTCATTGAGTGAAATTAGATCTTCATTCCCATCCGGTGTAATATTCTGGAAAAAAAAAAAAAACAACAACTTAAACACTAGGTGATATTTCTAAAAGTTGTCAAATTACAAAAAACTGTGAAGTTCAGAGAATTAAACATATCAACCTGGTTACCACACCTTCTTTTTCTTGCTTGTTTCACTCTGAGGAAGCGGAACATGCTGCTCCAGGATGTCGCCCAGTGACTCCATCAGTCTTTCCTGGTAAACCTTCATTTTCTGAATTTTATCTTTGGTGTCTTGTAAAACACTAAGGAATTAGTATGAAAGTAATAATAAACAGGAGCTTCATTCAAATAAATACCATTTATCTGAATATTCTGTCATTTTAATACTATGCAAAAATACTGCACATTTTGCCACCAGCCTTTAAAAAGTAGGCGCATGCATTTTATTTCTTTAGAATAAAAACCTTCAACTGCCTCCAGTGTAACAAAATATTCCTCATAAAACACTTCTCAGGATTTCCCCTTTATAAGTAGAGCTGCACCAGTTGTGAAGTTCTGAGCAAATACAGACAGTATCAAAGTTAAATTCTGTTATTTATTTCCCTTTTCTGCCAAGAAAAAACAAATCTTTGCATATTTCTTTCTGTCCTTTAGTGGGGATACAGCTCTATCATCTCCTCTGGTTAAAATGTGATTTTGCCATCACTCACCTGTGCTCAGAAAATTTCTCTTTATCCATTTGGAGATGCTTGACATGATCAGTTACAGCAACCAGCATTTGTTTCTTCTCCTCCAACCACTTCTGTTCACTACAACAAAATCGGACTTCAGGCTTGTATAATGATACATTGATCAAAACAAACATAAATATATAAAAAAGTTTTGTTACTTGAAAAACAGTTTCACATACAGTTCCTTAGTCTCCCTCAGTTTGTCTCTCTTGGATTCACAGCAAAGAACAATCATTTTAAGTTCAGAGCAAAGCTTGAGCATCTGAGAAGGAACAAAATGTAATTTAATAAACATAATTTGGCAGTTCATAAAAGTATCTTTTTAAAGTAGCATTTCACACATAAACATACCTCCTCTTTTCCAGCTTGAAGTAAAATTTCAGAATTTGATGCCAGCACTGGATAAAAACAAATATGCAATTGAAAATCATTTTACAATCCTAAACACCATATTCTGATTATAACATCAGGTGAATGTGTAAAACTACTTTTGGATATTGACTAGAAATTATGTTATATTAAGCTCAAATATGTTTATATGTACACTGATGATCCCTTATTCTTCTGAATTTGACTGATGTCATACAAAAAAATATGATCTGAATAAGGCCTTTTGAGAATGAAACATTTCCCGATTAAGACGTGGGATAAGCCAATATTATTTCAGTTTCTTGAGTTCCTTTGCACACTTGCAGTATATGTGTTATATACAAATTCTCATTTGCAGATTGTGGCATGTAACCCTTTTTTATGGTCATCTGGGCTAGAGACAAAGCTCTGTGCTACAGATGCAGGCCCCCAAAAAAGTCTACATTCACGACTGAAAGGACCTTATCGGAACATAAAAGGTGTTTGAGGGAAGGAAAGAGTGGTGCTGCACAGTGAAATATTTGCTATCAGTGAAAATGTTAGAAAAATCATTTTTAAGTTGCACATAAACAAGAATAGTAGTGGAAGTGGAATAAAGGCAAAAATGGGGAAAACGTGCATGTAAACAGTAAATGCAAACAACACAATAACTTAAAAGTAGACATCTTGTTGTCTTTTAAATGTGAAATTAGACAGAGCTCTATAGATGATTTGGTCAGTCCATGCTTACAAATAAATGTGTTACACTGTCTTTATCCTAAGTATTATTTTGTCTACCGTTAATGGGAGGACTTACACTGCGGCTCCATTTCCATCCATTGCTTCAGTTCAGCTTCTGTTGTGATCAGTCTATTTACTGCCTATTAAGAAATGAAGAATCACAATCCCCAAAAAGTATATCCATGCTACTGATACCTGATTTTACATTTGTAAAGCATTTCACCTGTTCTTGTGGATTTTCGCAAACGTCTGGTTCACTCAGTAGAATGTCATTGTGAAGCTGAAACAGTCAAACACAGTATGCGATTTGTAGTTTTCTTCTCAGCCTAAGTTTTGAGCAGTTCCTCTCGTCTTGATTCAAACACGCACTGACCTTCTCCAGCTGAGCGAACTGCTCCTCGCCCCGCTCCAGCAGCTCCGCATGAGCGGCCTCCGACAGCTCCTGTCCGCTCGGCTTCACCTCAGCCTGACAAGGCACACATAACACACAAGGGAGATGAGTCTGACGAGGACATGGCGACGTGGAAAAACCTTTACAACGGGTCAGAGCAGCTTATGCCACACAAACGAAAAGTTACACTGACATTAGGTAGCGGACGTCGTTCAAAACAGTAACATTACTGACATTTTCACTGGCATGTAATTATTACAGATAAATTCCTATTAGGATTCACTAAGTCAAGAATGAGCTCGACGATGTGCACTCACCATATTTGACTTAAAATTCAGCTTTATTATTATTTTTTTTCCTCTGTGCGGACAACAGAAACAACCGCTTCCTTTTCAAAATACCGCCAACATTGATGACGTCACGTCTGCGACGGAAACCCTGTGTCGCGGTGCTAAAGATGCGCGAGACTGCGCAGGCGCCGCAAACGTGAGGTTTTAAATCATCAGACGTGTACTGTATTAATTCACAAATTAGTTCTTAAATTATGATCCGCAGGGAGAGCCTGAAGAAGACTAAAACATGAATTAAAAACATGGTCAGACGACTTAAGTGAAAGCACAGGAGTATCAGCAAAATCATGGTTTATAGTTTACAACCTCACATTGTTTGCAGTGCAGAGTAGCTCCTTTTAATTTATTAATAAAGACTATTAGGACATACTGCTCTACAATGGCAAATGCAGTAACTCAGCAAACAGATAAAAAATACAATTTATACTCGTTTACTTCACTATTTTCTTTATTCCTTTGGGTTAGTGATTTTTTTGTTCACATTGTTTTATTTAATTTCTATTTTTGATCATTTTGTTTGTTTTCATCCATATTGCTTCTAACTGTGTTCATTTTTGTTCAGTTTTCTGAATGTGTTGTATGTAATTTTCAGTTCCTTTATTATTTTTTCATTTCCTGTCTGATTTTGTTCATTTTCTTCAGTGTTTTGTTCAGTTTTGTTGTGTTTTGCTCACTTTTTTTGTTCATATTCAGTTCAAAATTTTGAGGCCAAATGGTGGTCACTGACTACCACTGCCTTAGTTTTTATTTATTTATATATACTATATTAATTCCTTGTGGAAGCTGTCATAAATAAACCAGATGCCAACTCCAGTGTGAACTCACTTTTGGATCAAATATGGAGTTCCTGCACTTTGCCTTTGTAGGAGTGTATAGTTATCCATGTTATTTTATTTTGAATAATTTACACATGAAAGCATTTTTAAACTGTAGCCCAATTAATCAACATGGACCTGATTTTGTATACTTTTTTGTATCTATGACGGGGTTGAATGGAATGGAATGGTGAAGAGGTCATCTTGTTATTATTGAGGTAGTATTGTGATTTGCAATTTGAATTTTAAATTGCAGCCTTTCCTGATTACAGGCTGGTTTTGGTATTACAGCTCTAATACGATAAATTATACAGCCTTAGATAAGAAGTACCTGAATATCAAATACATTTAGTTGTGTCATAAATTGGATATTTTGGCTACCTCTGCAATGTAAAGAGGAAGAAGTATAAAGTAGCTTGAAAGTGAAATGCTGAAGCATAAAGTAAACTGTAGGCCTACGTGTAGTCTTCCACCACAGTGAAATGCTTATTTTTGGGAGATTTTGCATAGCCTGTACTAATGTGGATATATTGGCTTTAAATGGGAAACCAGAACCAAATTAAATCATGAATTTGATGATAAGGCTAAAAATTCACTTTCACAGCGGGGAAAATATAGTATTATCTGAACATCAGGCTAGTATTACTGTTAAACACAGGACAGAGACTCTGTCACTATTGTTGCTTTTAGGACTGAAAGTGCACTAACTGTCCTTGTGAGGAATTAAAACACACTTTAATTTGAGCACACATACCGTACTGTACATATGGCTGTTTAAGTGCAGTTCCCAGTAATGACCAGCAGGTGTCTCCGTTTATCTCTGTTTGAAGCAGCTGATGAATTTGCAGCTTCGCCCCCTTCATTTGTTCCACACCTCCTCTCATTCATGTAGTTAATTGTTGTTAATTGTACTTTGTTGGTAGGTTCAGCTGCTGTTCATATCCTTCATAAAGGATACATGTATTGATTAACTACTGATTATATTTAATCTGACAGACTGACAGATTTGTACTTAAATGACTCACATTGCCTTAACTGACAGTATCTATCTGCCACACTTGATAAAAAAGTCTTGTCAAATTATTAAGCAGCTTGAGCATTTAATGTGATTTAATGTGATTTCTCTGACCATACATGTGGATCTCAGCAAAAATGTCTATCATACCCCCCTAAAGCAGTTTAAATGTATGGGGTTTATCAATTTTGATGATATGTAACCTTTATGGTCTTTTAAAAAACCCAGTTTTACATAAGTGGTGACAGTTTTTGTAAATTGTTATTCATATCCTTGATTATTTTGGTCATTTTTTCATTTGTTTATTGTGTGGATTATTTTGTCCATTTTGTTGATGTAGAGGTTGTTTTGTTCATTTATTTTTAAACATCCTATACTGTGAAAATGCCTTTTGGAGGGTGGGGGGGGGGGGGGGGGTTTAA
>JAQQAE010003686.1:0-19821 GCA_029823295.1 Pseudamia nigra | reverse complement strand
GCTTCCTGATGACGTACAGACGACGTGATGACGTCTGTACATGGGCCATCGCGCCGAGGCACCGACTAGTGTGAGCAGAAACTCGCAGAATTCTGGAAAGGTGTGAAGTGGGCCCCAGCGCGGCTCGAGCCAAAACGGCCCTAGTGTGAGTACGCCCTAAGTCAGCTGGGATAGGCTCCAGCACCCTCCCCAACCCTTATGAGGATTAAGGTGTAGAAAACAAATGAAAAAATAGAGGCAGAACAATCTCTTCTTAGATTTAATTCATATTGTTACTACAGACACCACTAGCAATATTTAACACCACCGAGGAGGTTATGTTTTTACCAGCATCTGTTGGTTTGTCCGTTAGCAGGATTACACAAAAACTACTGACCTGATTTCCACATAATTTGGTGGAAGTGTAGAGTTTGGGCCAAGGAAGATTAACTTTTGGCGCAGATCCAGGAATTTTTTTTATTGCTTTCCTTAACATTACTAGGCATTTTTTTTGTACATTTTCAGTAGCTTCTTTGTGAATAATTTAAGGGTCTTGATGAAAATAATATGCCTTGTGGTATCTCCTGGTAGTATGCACCCACATGGCCCAGGTCCACTGCAGTGGCCTAGACTTGATTCCGACTCGAGGCACTTTGCCGCATGTCTCTCTCCGCTCTCTCCTCCTGTCTTTCTTCTCTATCTTCACTGTAACCATCAATAAAGGTGAAAAGGCCAAACATCTGTTGGAGGAGTGCACTGTGGGTCTTGGTTGTGGTCTGCGCTCTACTGAGTGCTGTTGTAGTTCATACATTAATAGCTGCATCAAAGGACCTAGAGTGCAAACTAATAAATAGATTACAATGACAGGTAAAGCAACACATGATAAGTAATAAGTAGGTAGATAGGCAGAACCATCATAACCTTTCTAATAGGATGAAATTACGCATGATATTCGAATCTCACTAAAAGGGATGAATGAATGTCATCCTTGTCATTTATCTTTTTTAATGAAGTCAAATAAGGAAGATAACAAAACATGTAAATAACTGATTATGGTTTAATCAGAAAATTTCCAAAATAAACCCTAAAGACAACAGAAAAAATGTGTGTCATAACAAATATGATTATCACAGTTCAAAATGTGTTATTTTTATCAGAATCCTATACGGTCTTTTCATGTTTTCAGCTTAAACTCCAGCAAACCATCGACTTCTTACTGCACCATCTCATTACACAGAGCAGGTTAAGCCTTGCACCTTTCACACAGAACAGTCCCTGAAGAAGCAACAGAGAAAAAAATTGGAAGTATTAGCATTTCACAGAGAAACTAGACAATTATCAACTTCAGGAGAAACATTATTGTCAGGGTCTTGTCCCAGAAACAACTTGCAACATGATAATTAGCTGCAAATTTTGTTTTGGCTTGATTACCTGTGTTTACCTGGCAACAAGACTGTTTTGAGATTCTAATGCTATAGCGTGAGCGACACACATGTAGCCTGAAGTGCAGATGAAGTGTGTTTTTGGTGATGACTGATAAGAGGGTGTATTTATTCAGATGCAGATTCTATGGAGGATGAGGCAGAGTTTAACTGGGAGGAGTACATGGAGGAGACGGGAGCAAACGCAGCCCCTCACACCAACTTCAAACATGTAAGTGACTGCATATGATCTCCACCTCACACCTTAATCCCATCCTGCACTGATCCTTTAAATACAGCTTCATAGTTAAGTAGCATATGCAGAAATCCACTAACAGCATATTGGGAAGAGTCAGGCTTTGGCAGCACTGAGCTAATGCTGCTAAACAGGCTCTCATTGGCTTTGTTTCCTGTTGACGCACAAGTTGTCAGACAACCTTTGTCAGTTTTAGAAAACACAGTTGTGTGTCATTACTGCCTTGCAAAAGAATAAGAAATACACACAGTGCATCCTGGAAGATCAGTCTGGTTTATTTCCTCAGAAGCTTACGTTTGAAATCAGCAAAATGATAGTAATTCACAGGCATGCGGTATTTTTTTTTTAACATTTTACTGTATTTCCCTCATCATTTTCCAGGTTATGATTTTCCTCAGTACTGTATATAAGTGTGGTTAGGTTTCAGGATTACTTTCACAATATAATAACATTTTCTGTTTATATACACTGCCAAACCACACTTCAAGTCAGTTTTCAGTAAACAGGAGCAAAATGCATTTATTTGAGATTGTTTTCGGCAGCGAATTAATCCAGACAGTGTCTGTTCATGTTGGTGATTGACCCTGTGACCAGTTCACTTCTGTTGTTCACTGATGTGTTTTTAAGTTTCTGTACAACGGTGGAGCCCTATGGCACTGTGGAAAAGCACACTGGCCCATACTTATTACAATACTTATTAGGAATTAGCTGCTTTTGGTTTTTGTTTTTCTGGATTTTTCTCAAGTTTTAACCTGCCATTATTAGTTTCTCATATCACTACCAATTCATTTGTTAAAAGCTGATATAAAATTAAACCAAAAATTGTATAACATTAACACTGGAAACATAGTGTTACCAAAGTTTTTGTGTTACAAGATGGACAAAGATGTGTCAGCTGTGACTGTTCAACAGGATGCATGACGTTCATCTGTGGTATGAGTCAGTAAATAACATAAAGGTGAAATTCTTTTGAAAACTGAACGTTCAGCTTTGAAAGCCTCTGAAAGGTTTAAAGTTAAGTGTAGCCTATCAACATGATCAAGTTTGACTAAAAGTGTAAAAGAGGTGCAATGGAGGATGGGCACTGTTTTTGGCAGTGACTCTGCAGCCAGCTGTGCTCCCCTCAGATTCACTGGAGTGAAATTCGTATGTGATACCATAGTGTAGTGAAGCGCAGCCGGAGTTATTTCAGACAGATGGACGTAGTACAGGTCAGCTGAGAGGTCAGCTGATCTGCATGTTGCCATCACTAACTAGGTGATGTCAGACTCACCTGCTTAGTCTCTGCTGCCTCTGCCAGGAATTATCTCTGATCAGAAGGAATATATGACATGCATTTTCAGTTCAAATGTTCTGTTTTCTTTCTGATGTCATTAGCCAAATAATTTTTTTTCTCCAAATGTTCTATAGTTAATCAGCTAAATTGCTTCTCTGCTGTAACATTTGTGTTGCAGGCATTTTAAAATAGTCAGATCAAGCTCATATCAGTTTAATCTTTTCTGTTTTTAATAATTTATATCAACAACCATTTTAAGTATGACACATACGCACTTCAAAAAGAAAAAAGTTGTCACTACGGTAAATGTTAGACAATGTTTTTGTGTTGTATAGACTAATATATTTGCTCTATGCATAAGTAAATCTTTTCAGAGATCAAAGTTCTGTATGATCTGGCATCTGGATACAGAGTGGATAACTGCACAGGTTATGTTCTTAAATGGGAGATACAGATACAGCCCATAATGAGCCGTCTTTCATGTCAGAGAGTAGCTTCAGCTTTTATTTGTGCTAAGGTATCGTGATCATTAACCATCATTTTGGATTTCTTCATAGTCACAGTCAGACTTAAAATCCCCGTATGAAGCAAAACACTGCTGCATTGGTGGGGGTGCTTCTCTAGATACTGTGACAAACTCTTAGGTACAAAAACCTCTTTTGCAGACAAAACGTATAATGAAAGTAGGATTTTAGAGTTGTGGAATGTTGTCACAGTGATCATTTTATCTTACTCTAAATGATTGTAAGGTAAACAGAAAGTACATGGTATGCACATCACTAAATCATCCACCAGGAATGTCCATGCATGTTGACAAAAGTTGAGCTACATTTACCTTTTTTTTCCCAGACAACCACACCTTTTCCTTGTTTACTCTTAAATAAACAGCAGCGATTTTTTTTCCACATTCAGTTTACACTAAATGTGGCTTAATGCAAATGACCTTACTTATACCACTCAGACATAGTTTGCTATTATTTTTCTCATTTAAAGTAAATGCTAAATAACAATTTACAGCATCTCAAAGGTGGTAGAGTTTTTTTTTTGTTAAATGTAATCATAAATAAATGAAATATTTTTGGGCCGTACTTTGTTGACTGATTGAAACAAATCCAAAACATTGCCTTGAGCTGTGGAAAATGTTTAAGGACCTTCTTCTATTTAGTATTTTATGAAATGCTTTTGAATACTTTTAGATCAATCATTACTTTAAAATGATTAGTCACAGACTTTGTTGTTTAATCGAATTCTTGAGTTAAGACAATGTCAAAGGGGTTTTTCTACATGTGAATATCAACATAGAGTAAAAGTAGAACAAATCTTTTTTTTTTTTTTTCACTGCACATTTTATGTAATTTGACATATAACCTCAACCTGTTATCGCAGAGTTACAAAGCTCTGCCTCCATTAATATGTTACATCACTGCAGAGAGCCAGTTGGGTGAGTGTAGTTGATCCAGGATGGGTCTTTATCCACCTCAGCTGACTGTGTGTTTGACAGACAGAGCAGCTGTCTGTCCTGATGAGACTCAGCGTCCTCGGCTTCAGGCAGGACAGGCTACAAAGGTGCAGAGGGCTCCGCTGGTGATTTAAGACTCAAAGAACTGTGTCAGTGTTTCAGTGTCTTACATCACTCGGAGCAATGAGCATAATAACATGAGAATATATGGGTTTTATGAGCACACTGATGTCGGACACACTGACTGTGTGGTGATTTGAGCAGTCGAGGTCTCTTGGGAAACTATATTGGCTTGTTGGTAAGTGGAGTGAGTCACTGGGAAACAGACCATGAATTCCCCAGAAAAATGTGATTTAGTAAAGTGCAGCCCTCATCTCTCTCTCTGCCTGGACAAATTGAAACACTGATTTCTCTTGGGCCCACATACACACACAGACACACACACACACACACACACACACACGGCTGCTGAAGCTGACTTCAACTCTCTCACTTACATAAGCCAGGCAGAGTGATACAGCACGTTTGCATTGTTGTAGCAGGAAGTCACAGGGCCATTTGTATTGTGTTTATTTCTAAGATGTTGGCTTTTTCCATTCACTTGTGAGTGTGTGCGTTTGTGTGAGCATTGAATGTGAACATCCTGTTGGGCTTGTAGCGTTCTCAAGGATTATATAGCAGCCTGTGGCTATGGTGGAAACACATTATCCTGCGCTGCATTCACCGTCTTACAGATTAATTATTTTTTTCTCTGCACAAGGGCGAGCTGAAAGGCTGTCATGCACAGATGTTTGTTTCGGGCTGTTCATGTTTGTTTTAAAAGCTTTATCAATCCTGCTTAATAATTAAACACACCTCACCTGTAGCTGCTAAAATACACTGTGAGATATGTGTTAGACTAGATATCCTGGAGCAATAAAACACTTTTTCAAAATAGATTAATCACTTTATTCTCTGGGTCCAAAAGTTTTTCACTTAAAGACCCAAAGGAGAATGTGTTTTGGCCTTACAAAAACAAAAATGTATTACAATCTATCATATCTCCTTTTTACTGAAAATGAATCAAAACACCATTTGCATGTATTTTACTGTGTAAAAGGTAATCAGATACATGGGAACGAAGAATGAACATAGTGGTGTGACAGACGACGTACACTGCCTTTCATACAATTAAATCAAAATTAAATAAGCAGTAAAAGCTCAATTGTTTAAAGTATTGTATATAAAATAGTCAAGAACATTAACAAAATAAGCAAAAAACTGAATAAACACTTGACAAAACAATGCACCAAATCAACAAAAATGAATAAAATGATAAACAAATGAGCAAGCCAAAAAAGTTCTATGGCCCTAAATTTGGGGAAAACCAGTCTTAATTAATTGATTAATTGGTAAATTCACTCTACAAATATCATAAAATTGAGAAAAAAATATAGGCTTGTGTCTCATGATCAGTGTACAAGGGCATAAAACTGAAAATAACATTCTCTCATCAATGGAATCACAGGATTGTTGTTTGTTGGCCATAATTATCACTAATGTAATGTGTAATCTAACTTACTGGCTCACTTTTTATTTGTACTTTGTGAAACTACTAGGGCCTAACCACTGGTCACATCTTAGATTCACAGGGGAAAGTGACTCCTATGTCAGTGTTCAGTCTGATCTTGACATGTAAAGTAGAAACAGTCAAATAAATTGGAAGAAAACTGTGAGAAAAGCAGACACCAACTTTACCCAATTTGTAAACATCCATAAATTTTTATAGGCCGGCATCCTGGTACAACTGTATTTACTATATCCTCTGTAAAAAGACACCAGTTGTGGGTCTCTGCTCCTTCACTTTCATGTCCATCAGAAGGTTTGGATGAAAACAGCTTGCTGCAATATAAGTTCAGTTGAATAACAGTATACGGTACTGTAAGTAATTAGTAGAGTACTGAAAAAGCACTGTTTGTAAAAAGAACTGTCCCTGTGTCTGCAGGTGGAGATCAGCCTGCAGAGCAGCTTCCAGCCTGGAATGAAGCTGGAAGTGGCCAATAAGAGCAGCCCTGACACGTACTGGGTGGCCACCATCATCACCACATGTGGCCAGCTGCTGCTGTTGCGCTTCAGCGGCTATGGCGAGGACCGCAAGGCTGACTTCTGGTGTGACGTCACGTCAGCCGAGCTGCACCCAGTGGGCTGGTGCGCCCAGAATAACAAGACCCTGATGCCTCCTGACGGTAGGCACTAATACACAAAAAAACACACCTGGTCTCACAGAGGGTTTGAATCCATATCAACACAGTCAAAGTTTAGGCTGATAGTGATACAGTATGTGGATTGATCAGATTTTATGTTATATTTTATGCATGATCTTAATCTTATAATGTATGTCTCAGTGAACGTGAGTCTGGGTGTGTAAAGATTTGATTTACAATGTCAGATCAATGGAAGGATACAGAACACCTCCATCTCCCTCATTAGGACATCAGATCAAGTCACTGAAGTAGCATTGAATTAGACATCGAACACTTCCTTTGTAGGCTTTGGAAGCAGTTTTGCAGCTGAAATCCAACCATTCCTCCTCCTCCTTTGGTCCCGCTCCACTAGATACAGTTCACTACTGAATTGCTGGTCAGTGTGATTTTAATATGAAGGGCCGGGTTAGCTTAGTCTTCCCTAATCTTTTAATACTTCACCTAGAGTTATGAAACCCAGCCTATGTTCAAGAGAAGTCGTCAAAAATATTGTAACATTTTGAAGGAAGACACATAAAGTTAAACACAGATACTTAGATGATTAACAAATGGAGACTGGATTGGGGTATTTTCAGTTCTATGTGGCACTTAAATAAAATGATGATTAGAATGAGAAACTGTTCTTTGCACAAATTTTCTTTGTACTTTGCTGACTAAATCGTTTGTTGTGCAACAACAATAACCATATGATGTTCTACATTTTATGTCACTACAATAGCAAGTAATGATGATCCTTAAACAATGTTCATGTGCTACACATGCTGTGTAATAATCAAATCTGGATATCCACTCACTTGTAAAGCACTTATTGTCTGTATATATTTTTACTATAAATAGACAGTATCAGAAATACATCCAAAAGCAGTTCAACAATGATTTTTATGCTCACTAATTGCTTACTTACAGTACTTTCCCCATTTTTTTATAACCATTTTGGTGGACACATAAATTGGACCTCACTTGCATCTGCTGCAACAGGAACCAGTTCACTGTGAAGGATTTACTATAAAGGGTTACTGACTGTTTGATGTGATGAACATAACGTCTGGGTAAAGTTTAATTTCAGTGAGATACAGTACTTTGATCTAGAAAAACTGACATTATGTTTTACATTGATTCTCAGCAGAAATGTAATGATTGATGCTTTTAATAATCATTTTTGAAGAAATTCCAAACAGTGGACCGTTTCAGCCTCTCAGATGTGACATTTTGGTGATTTCTTAGTCTTCACCATAAGTAAAAGAACAGCATTTTTCCTCACAACTATAAAACACAGCCATGTTTACATTAATGTTAATGTCAGATTTACATTCAACATCTGGAGACTAAACTTAATCATAACATACCTAAACCTTGAAATGAAACTTACACCCCAACATTAATGAATTCTGATTGAGGAAAACTTGTTCAGATGCACTGATGTTCAAAGAATGCTTTACATAAACTTAGTGGAAAGACTGGTTTTTCTTCGGCGTGTCTTGATTGTTAAACCGCTCAACTACCATTGTCTAAGTGACACATCACACCCTCAACATCACATGTGGCCTCATTTGAGTCAGATTCATTTTATTTTCCCGTCTGAACTCAGCTTTCCCCAAATAAAACACCATCTTTAATTTCACTGGCAGCCATTCTGCTTTCTCTGTCACAACACCAAAATTTCACCAAAGCTTTTATTGCAAAGACATTTCTACATGCTGCAGACCCTCCTGCCCTCAGACAGATGACTCACCCTCCCCGGTCTTGGACAGACCATTTATTTTTCTCGAAACATCCCCTCTGATGGATAACGTGTGCCTTTGTTGTTGTGGAGATGACCTGGATACGTTTTCATCTGACTCGGGTGTCCTTGCGCTTACAGCAGCACTGTTATCCCTTTCACTCATTGCTGGTCATTTCATCAAATTCCCCTTTTTCCTTTCGTCCCTGCAGCCATATGCATGTACAGCATTCACAAATTACTTTTTCACAGCATCTTAACTGGAAAGCAGGAAAACAAACTCAGAGTGTGAGATGGCAGTTTGAAGCAGCTGATTCTTTTGCAATTTATTAATCATGCAGCTCAAGTCGAGACATGGGTAACATGGTTGGTGCTGTCCATGCTCTAACTAAAAAACAAAGGAAACTTGGACTACAAATTGACCTTGGACTAGCACCTGTGGCTACGTCTTAAATAGATAAATTGCCTAAGGTCGAGATCATACGGTCCTAAAGCACTGGCTCAAAAACAAATTAAGTTAGGTTCATCAAACCTGGCATAGAGGTTGACCTTGGACTAGCACCTGTTGCTTTGTTTTTGGAGACAAAAGGTCAAAGCTCAAGGTCACAGGGTCATGAAAGTTAAAGATCAAGCTTTGCATTTATAAAATCTTGTGTAGGATCCGCACTAAAACTTACCATACGGCGAAAAGCCAAAGACAACATAGAGCAAAAAATATTCTGATTTATAAAACTGTGCATGTGCACATCTGCACACAGTTTCCCATTTATAAATGCCGACCTGTCTGAAAGCTTGCTTATGTGTCTCCGCCTCACAGACAGCCGTGTCGACACCTAGATTCCACCTTAAAAGGTCAATGTAAAATGCATTATGCTTATTCACAGGCATAAGTGAAGCAACCACATATTGGATTCTCTTGATAAATCATGGCAACATCAAGGAAAAGCAACTTCAGCAATGCTGAGATTGAAGTCATGGTAAATGTAAAAGAGGGGAGGGGGGCAAAAATATGGGCAATAAAAGAACAATTACAGAGTGAAGCCATATTACCTCAGCAGAGTATTCTGTCATCGGCACCAGCTGCACAATTTTAGAGATAAAATAGTGGTTGGATTTAAAAGTGGTTAGTAAAAAAAAGGATTGCCGCACACCAGAGGTGGGGGGAGGCAACACATTGCTTAAGGCCGGCCGCATATAGAGAAACGCGACTCACCTCGTCTCAACTCAACTGGAAATCTACTTGATGTGCGGTGGTTCCCGACCCAGATTTTTCAGTCTCAGTGTCGTCCCGACAGAAATTGTGCCAATTCAACATGTTGATTCGCCAGGACTTAGTCTCAGTGATGTGCGGCAGTCACAACTCCGACTTGGCGACTTTTATCATTGGTGGACATGTGTCATAACGCAATCAATGTTTACTGTTGATAAATGGTGCCAGTTCCCAGGCCTGAGTCATGGTGTTAATCTGCAGCTGTGTACGAGGTTCGTTCAATCACGTATGAGGCAACCGAACTCATAGAGTTGAGTTGGGATCAGTCGCATTTCTCAATGTGCAGCCAGCCTAAGTTAGACAGATATTCACACATGTGACCTACCGCAATCAATAGATCATAAATGATAAGTTGATAAGAGACAATCATATCTTGTTGTCCACCTTACTACCATCAGTATGATTTGTCTCTCAACAATTGACGTTTAAGATCTGTTCATCGCGGTATTTTGAATCTGTGAATATCTATCTAACTTTAGCCAAGTTGGAAGACTTAGCAGGTAGTGTTAATCTGATATGCAACGACTGTGTTGTAAGCTTTATTTGAATGTATATTATATATTCTATTCATAGGTGTAATTTGCTGTCAACTTGCTGCACCTAAATGTGCGTGGGACTTATGGATAGGTGTCAGTTTGCGTGGCACTAAGCAGCTTTTCACACCAAGATTGTTTTTCTTATAGATCCCATTGTTTGTGTGTGGATCGGCGTATGCATGTTTTTTGGCCTCATTCTGTGCATTAGCAAGCTTTATAAAGGAGGCCCCAGTTTTGGCACATAAAGACTCTAATATGAGAGGTTGAATACAAGCTAGAATAGGCGTGTGTCAAATTTTAGTTTGTATTTATAAGAAGTAACTTTTCTTTTTAAAATCACTCGTATAAATTTCTAGACTCATCCATTAATAATCCTCAGTCCTCACTTCTGCCCCTCTGTCAGTGTGTGCTGGTGGATTTAGCTGTATAGACACTCCCCTCAACCTGGATTTTCTGTTTTTCTCTTGTTTTTTTCAGACTTTTCGCCGTACAGATTACAGTCAACAGTGCATTTGTAACCAAGTTCAGCATTGTCTTAATAACTCTAGCCAATTAGAGCGTCACACACCTCATATGGGTCAAAACAAGTTACACTCATCTTAACAAGAAAACATGGAAGTGAACTGTTTCAGTTATTTTTTTTATCATCTAACATTTTTTGTGATGCTGTGGGTGAGTTTATGTCTGCTATACAGTTTACACACTTTGAAAGGTATCAGAAAAGTCACCATTTGTGTATTTGAAATCTTTTTGTCTGCATTGTGTCCATATCGTGTTCTAATGCCAGCTCTGTGGTTGAGAAAGCTGCATACTATGTCAAGTCATTAAATAGTATTTGACAAAAATGTGTTTCTAAGTATTTTTATAAGTATTTCAGTAAATTTCACTCTTTCATCACCTTCTGTTTGGATTGTAATGCACCAGCACTTTGCGTATTTTCTGAGCTTTGACGATCGTGGTTTATAGCAGAACTGGACAGTCCATTGATAATTATTGTTATCTTCATGTATATATTTTATTTTATTGTGTAAAACAATTTTCTTACATTTATATATTGATAAACATTTTTCATTCAAATGCTTCATCATGAAATCAGAGAGAAAGTGTTTATGTTCTTTTTGTGTTTGTCTAGTTGTTTTTGTCTTTTTTTGTCTTTTTGCATTTTTCATGTCATTCTCATCTTTTGTAATGTTTTTTGTCTTTTACATCTTTGTGCTCATTTGATCCAATTTTGTTCTTTGTGCCTCTTTTATGTCCTCTTAGTCTATTTGCATCTTTTACGTAGTTTTGTTCATCAGTTTTTTCTTGAGAAAACCAAGAGAGATCTGTATCTGTATTGGACATACTGTTGAGGCAAAAATTATTAGCCCTTTTTTCAGATATTTTTCTCAGTTGCTGTTTAAGAGAACCAGATTTTAATAAAGCAATTCAAAATAGAACAGCACAGAATTATTTAGGGGAAAAATACCATGAACAATATTAATAACCCCTGAAGAGCTGACCTTTTTATTCATAGCACAAACCACAAGTCTTTGAAAGAGTAATGGTCTAAGTGTGTGAACTGAAGTTAAAACTGAACATGCCTTCAGTATTCACTTCAGAAAGGGTTTGAGGTGTCACGCCAAAACTTGAGGCATCATGTCTAAAAGAAAAGAAATGGGTTTAGGTCTGAAAAGGATTGTTGATGCACACAAAGCAGGAGAAGGATCTACAAAGTTATCAAAGTGTTTCCAAGTATCCAGAACTAGACTGAGAAGCATGGGGAGCATTTTGAAAAGAATCACATTTCCATAAGGGGCTAATAATTTCAACCTCACCTATAAATCTTTTCCTGGATGGAGGAGCTTCATGTCACTGTATCCATGCAAATATTGCACAATAAGCATCATATAACTCCTCATCATTCAGTCTGTCTTTTTACTCAGGTACAGTTTATTTCAGGTATACCAAAGCACTAATTTGTCAGAATAACAGCACTAGATCGTCAAAACAAATTAAACAATTTCAGTGAGAACATTATTTGTGCTTCTGTAAACTGTCTCATTCTGTTTTCCCTAAGCTTTGTATTTCTCCTTATTCCTGTAATAATGATGGACAGCTGACACTGCTACGTGTTTTATGATGCAAACGGAAGCATAAACAGTGTAATGAGAACAGATCTACATCAGCATCCCCAAAGGATTCAACTAGACTGTCAGTATGAAAATTTAACCAAAAAATGTACTGCTGCCTCATTTCACAGCTTTGCATCATGTTCAAAACATTTCGGTGTGTGTTGCTTAGTCAGCTGTAATATGAGAGAGGAGGAAAGTGAGAGTGTGTATTCTCGAGTTCTCAAACCTGTGTCGCAGTTACCTGTTTTCTTTCTTTTTGTTTTTTGTTTCTCAGATAACATTTACCTAAGAAAAGGTAAGCGGCTCTAACAGTCTCTCACTAACTCACCTGCCCGGCTAAAGTAGTGGCTAACAATAAAAAAGTCCTATCGACGTTAGTCCACAGAGCTGCATGTACAGTGTGCTTTCTCCTCCTTTTCCTCCTCCTCCTCTTCCTCCTCTCACCTCTTTACAGGAAGTGACCTCACAGCTCAGTTGTCATGTCTTGCCTCTTGTTGCATGTGACTCCTTTTCAAGCTGAGTTTAGAGTGAGTGTGACACACAAACACACACACACAGACGAAGCTGTGCTCGTATGATAACTGCAGCTCAGTGACAAGTGTGATGCTTTGATAAGCGGGCCTGCCCTCATGCGTAATAAACAAGCTGCATCCTGTTGTAGAAAAAAAACTGTCAGTTGTCCAGAAGTTAAGTGGCACAAGGTCAGAAATAACACTGCTGAGCGTAAATGTGTCACAGACAGAAAATAAATATTGACTACCAACAGTCAGAAGTTTGGAAACACTGTGCCCTTAAATGTTTTCCTTTATTTTTATTATTTTCATCATTGTATATTAAAACTGAAGACATGAAAATGGTGAAAAATATGAAAGGCGAAATTTTGTAGTAAACAAAACAGTGTTAAACAACCCAGAACATGTTTTATATTTTAGATTGTCCAAAGTAGCCACATTTAGCTTTGATGAGAGCTTTGCACATTCATGGCATTCTCTCATCAGATTCATGAGGCAGTCACCTGAAACAGTTTTCATATCAAAGGTGTGTATTGTTCAGAGTTAATTTGTGCCATTTCTTGTCTTCTTGATGTGCTTTAGACCATCAGTTGTCTTGTGTAGAGGAAAGATAATCCTTTTAGTGCTACTGCAACTACTGAACAAATCCATATTATGGCAAGAAACATACATGTAAAGACAGTCCATCATTACTTTAAGAAATGAACATCAGTCAGCCCAAAAAAAAATTCAAGAACTTCGAATGTGTCTAAGTGCAGTCACAAAGCGATCAGATACTATGATGACCCTGGCTCTCATGAGAACCGTCCCAGGAAAGACCAAGAGCTACCGCTGCTTTGGAGGATATATTTTTTAGAATTTCCAGACTCAGAGACTGGGACAGTCCTCATGAGAGCACACCTGTGAAATGAAATTAATTCCAGGTGACTACCTCATGAACCTCAGCTTTGGAAAATCATAAATAGAAATCTTGTCCTAGGTTGTTTAACACCTTTTGTTTACTGCATAATTCCATATGTGTTTTTTCACAGTTTGGATGTTTTCAGTATTAATGTACAATGTTTAAAATAACAAAAATAAAGAAAACCCAAAAAGAGCTAGTGTGTCCAAATTTTTGACTGGGACTGTTAGTCACCAAACTGGCTTTAGCCAGTAACAATGATGTCTGACTTTTTAAAATCCTGGTCTTTATAGAAAACAAATAAATACAGCCATTACGTTTCCATCTTGTATTAGTTAATACAGCAATTACGTCATATAAAAAAGAATTACTGTTTATTTGTTATATGTGAATTTGCTAACTAGTAGAAATCCACCAATGGTGAATTTTATTGTATTGATAACAATAGTTTGGAGTAAAATGAAGCTGATATACCTGTGCTCCCTCAGAAACTGTTTTTCATTTCATTACAAAGCATTCAGTTTAGTTTTTCAAATTAATGTCACCTAAATTAAGTGAGGAAAATGAATAGCTACACTTTGCTCAGGGTCAACATTGAATGACTCGGGACCATGTGGGCCATGTGGATTCAGTCTCCGTTTCAGAGCCCAGTCAGTTGTACCTTTAGGCCTGGTCTCTGCCACACAGCCAACGCAAATACGAACATCTGATCAAACAGAAGCATTAAAGCAGACAGCAGCAAGTTACATTCATTAGGGCTGAGTAATAAAACAATAATTAGCATTATTCGGATATATTCTTATTATGATAGATATGTAGTGAGGTTTTATTTAGGGCTTGTTTCGGTTTCATTGTCATCTGATCACTTTCAGAATGTGAAAATATTTTCATCTTGCTGAATCAGATTGCAGTTATATCGCAAAATCAGATTACACATGGGTTTTGTCTAATTTCTTGTATGTTATTTTATGTTGTTGTATCTTTTACAATGTTTTGGACTTTTTCTGCATAATGTCAGTTTTGCCTTTAATGTTTTTTGTGTGTGTTTTGCTTCTTTTTGTTCTTTTTAAGATTTGTATTTTTGTGCCTTTTATGTCATTTTTGTATAAACTTTTGTTTTCCTCTAACTTAATGCATTTGCTTTCTGGTGTCTTTTATGTTATTTTTATCTAATTTTCACCTTTTTACATTTTTTATGCTGCACATTTTTCAAAGGATTTCTCACCTCTTCAGCTTCAACTCAGAACCAAAAAAAAAAATCAGCTTTTAAGTTCAAATCACTAAGATTTAACATTTATCTTGATAATCATTGATATCGACTTTTATATAAGTATTTTTTGTTGAAACATTTTTGGCCATATTGCTCAGCTCTCAGGTTAATCCTTTATTAAACCTCTGGTCATCATGTTGATTGTATTTGTAAGCACATTTAAAAATGACAGACACTGACCAAAGTACTGTGTAATTTAAAATAAACAGAAGTACAAATTAAATAAGAGAGGACTAGCAACAGTAAAAACACAGATAAAAAAGGTCAAACTATAAAAGGCATACAGTACATAGATAAAACCAACACAACAACCAGTGTTATTTAAGAGACAGAAAATAGAAAATGATCTTTAAGCGTAAAACAGAACAAAATGATTTGAAAGAGGTCATAGTAACAACAGACTACAGAGACTAACTGTAACAATCTGTAACTCTGCACAAACCACCTTGCAGGATGCCTAACTATTGCAAAGGGTGAACATATGAAGTACAATGTATTTATTATGTCTCAAAAATTAAAACATGCCAGATGGATCACAGAGCTTGAATAACTCACAAGGCAGCATTTATGTCTGAAGAGCAGATATATTTTTATTTTTAAACTTGTGCCAGAAAATGGATTTATCCCCTTATGACATATAACACAATGTCAAAATATATTCTAAAAAATGTCTTCTATGAGCCTGCAGAAGAAATTGTACAGTACACACCGTTCCCCTCCAAATCCAGTCTCACTTCAGTTTTTACTCTCAACCTTACATACGGACTTGAATATTGATTTGGAATTACTGGAATCTGATGAATCACATAAAACAAACACGTCTAGATCCCTCGAGAAAAGTGCTTACTCACTGCTGCCTCCCTCTTCCTCACAGTCACTCTCAGCTCCTCCTCTTCACGTGGCTCTTCTGCTAACAGATGCATTCAGCAAAGCCTTTGTCCTCATCAAATCAGCGCCTACATTAATCAGTGTCTCTGTTTCCGAGACCAGCGCACTAGTGTCTAAGCACTTCTGTTGTGTAATTTGCTAAATTTAAGACATTAAAAAGTCATTTGGAAGATGGTGATATTGTGCTGCTTTTCCACTTCTCCCTTAATTACTACATAGCCTCCTTATCTCTTGAACTACTTTCAATTCATATGAGGTACCTTGTGGCAGGCTAAATTACAAATCAAAATTTTATGTATATTTTGACACTGGATGAGGCAAAAGTTTGGACACACCCTCTCTATGTTTTTTTCATTATTATTATTATCATTTCCAACTTTGTACATTAATACTGAAGACATCCAAATTGTGGAAGAACATTTATGGAATTATGGAGTAAAGACAAACCAGAACATATCTTTGGACCATCAGTTGTCCTATGTAGAGAAAGGGTGGGTACGGAGTCAACAGCCCTATTAGTGCTACTACAACTACTGTACAGATCCATATCATAGCAAAAAATACTCAGCTTCTTGCAGATAATAAGTTTATTAGGATTACAAGCTGCAGAAAAAGGCCAATTTTACAGCACCGCAGATAGCATTTTATGGTTTTGGCGACTGCAATAATAGGACTGTTGACTCTGCACCTAACCTACATTTGCACAAGACATCTCTTGGGCTAAAGCACATTAAGAAGGTAAGAAATGGCACAAATTTTGACAAGGCACAACTGAAAAACCATTTCAGGTGACTGCCTTTTGAATCCAATGAGAGAATGCAATATGTCCTCAAAGCTAATTGTGGCTATGTTGGACAATTTAAAATATAAAGCAAGTTCTGGGTGGTTAAACGTGTTTGTGTACACTACATAATTCCATACACGTTCTTTCACAGATTGAATGTCTTCAGTATTAATGTATAATGTTGAAAATACTGAAAATAGAGAGAAACTGCTGAAGGAGAAGGTGACCGGTTGTGCAGATGAATTCAGATTTAAGGCAAGTACATCTTTTCCAAACAGTATCAGGTTGCAATCTCTTGTGCATGTGCATGTGTATGAGTGTTTGCATGTGTGTAGGATACATTCTGTCATTAATGTAAAGACCTTTTTTAGGCTTCATCACAAGTTTGGTCATGTGGTAAGGTAGCTGTTCGCTGAACAGATCCTGACAGTGATCATTTGCATAATGAATTCACCACACTGCTTCCTGCCAGAACTGCTGCAGATGACACTCTGAGATAGACCTGTCCTCCGCTCTGTGTGAAGGAGTTTAGCTGCTTTCAGACCAACAAAAGCTCTAAAAAATTCAAAGTGGCTCTGATCAAGGTTGCGACTCCTGTCCCTGAACTGACGCTGACATGTGGATTAATAATTCACAACACACTGTTTTAACACTTCCACCAGAGAAATGGAGCACAGGAATTGATCTTTTAATGTCTTTTATATTAAATCAAACATCCTTTTTTGTGTGTTTTTACAGTTATTGTTGACAAGCCCCTGTTTTTTGTTGGAAATCAGTTTTTGTTCTTTTTTTGGGTAAAAAAAAAATAGAAAAACAGTAGGTGTGTGCAACAATTTAGTGTTGGAATTATGCTTTTGTCAGATAGTGCTGGACAGCGTGATCATACATATTATGGTATGTAAACCATTTTAGCTTCTTAAATCTGAAGCAAGCGACATTCATAAATAGTGAGTTTTGTTTCATATTTTGAGGAATCTGTAGAATGCAAATCTCAGCAGCACAAAGCTGCTCAATGCATGGTGCAGCAGGTAAATTTTAGATACAGTAGATCATTTAAGCAGAGATTTTGAATGCATTTGGAAAATGCTCTTAATATTTTGAAAAAGGTCTCAGTGCTAAATATATATTTTTTTTTTCATAATGTTCAATTGCAATTACTGTGGCAAACGTGACTTCAGTTTCGAGTCAGCATTTTCAGTTATCAACAGAAATTTACTGATTATCTTTCAGCTTTAAATATACAAACTTAAACCAGCAAAAATATAAAAACACACACACTGCCTCTGCTCAGTGTCACAACATCCGAGCTATTGCCAGAGAGACGTGTTTTCTCCATTTCTGCAACAGCATGAAAAATAAACAAAATTCACCAAAACGATAAAGAAAAAGATGACTAGAATTAAGAAAAATGATAAAACGTTCATGGAATCACATACATATAGATAACTGAGAGACGGTTGTTCTCAAGAAGGCAGGATGTAGATTATTGGCTGTTTTCAAATTGAACTGAATAAACTTTATTTATCCCTCTGATATCCAAGCTGATAAATAAGAAAGATCAAATCAGCAACATGTTTTCAGTCTGCCATTAGCTGTGGTGTTTAACAGTCTGGCCGTGGTGAGGATGAAGGGTCTCCTATAATGTTCTTTCCTGCAGCGTAGTGATGTTAGTCGTCCACTGCTGCTCGTCTGTTGGGACAGAATGAGGACATCCGCCAACTTCTTCTGTGTGCACTTGTCCACCATAGTCTCCCTTCAACCACTGATCCAGCCTTCAAACCATCCAAATTGTGGGTTATTATCAATTATTACTGATAAAACATGAAGAGAAATTCAAAATAATCAACAAAATTAAAATATATTGTCAAAGTAATCAATAAAATGAACAAAAGTTACTGTAGAACAGCTGAAGTCCTCCTGGAGTGGACCTATATATATATATATATATATATATATATAATGGCAGTGCTTTGCAACTCCCTATATAGACATTGTGATTGCAACTGCCGTTTGATTAGTTCTGCAGCTCTAACCTCAGTGATATTGTCCCACTCTCATCTTTAGAACTCCAAAAGGTTTTCGTGAACTATGGGTTTTATTATTAGTCAGAGTTGAGAGTCTTTTATCGTTCTCACCAAACCTCCTGCAGAAGACTTTACATTTGCATAACCTCACTATGTCTGTGTTTAAATACTACATCAGAGAGTGTGTGCTTATGTCATTTCCATATCTACTATGCAGCCATGAAGGAAGAACACAAGCAAACGCTGCCAATGTTAACACACTCATCTTTCCTGGGCTCTGGTCCCTCTGGGCTCTTTAGCACTAACGCCTAATACAATAAGACACTTCATGTTAATACAAACTGCTCTAATACCCCCTGCCCTCTCATGAGCAGGGCATTTAAAAGTTAACATTATGGCATCTGAAAGTGTCCAGCCAAACATACCAGCATGATGCCTTGTCATAAAAACACAAATATCTCGGTGTGGTGTTTACATCTGCCCACGTGCTGCACTCATTATGCTCATGGCCTATTTGGAAATGCTGTTGTTTCAGTGGAAGTAGGTAATTGTCTGAATTGACGTGGCTTCTCGTTGCTTCACATGCTCAGAGCTGCTCCACTCCATGCCAGCACATAATGAGTGGAGAAGACGGAGAGGGAATCAATGTAATTTGCTCCCATTAACTCTGATTAGAAACTGTAGCACCGCTGTGATGCCGCCTAACAACACTGCACTGATTTTTCTCCCTTAATTACAACATTGATTATCTAAAGCAACACTCAAAAAGAAAATATGGATTCTCCTTGGGGTTAAACTAAAAAAAAAATCTTTAGTTTTATTTTTTTTTTTACAAGTTAAATGTAAAACACAATAAGTTGTATAAGAATGAAAAGTGAAATCAAAAATTGAGTAAAATAAGCACTAAAACAACAAAATAAACCCCAAAAAAACAAAAACAATCAGAATCAAAATATTTACATAATGAACAACTTTAATTAACAAAAATGGATAAAAAATTAAAAAGTGAAACTTAAATTAGGATAATAAATTATGATATAATGAAATAATAAGCACTTAATTCACCTTCAAGAAAATGTACCACAATGATATCTCCTCTGTCCACTAACCCCAGCCGGTCGAGGCAGATGGCCGCCTACCCTGAGCCACTGGTTCTGCTGGAGGTTTT
>JAQQAE010003685.1:0-19823 GCA_029823295.1 Pseudamia nigra | reverse complement strand
TTCCTTCCCATTGATTGCACTTCAGTGAAAACACCTGCTTTTAGTGAGTGGCTGGAAAGAAAACCTGCAGTGTCTCGACCCTTTGTGGCAATGATTGGACACCCCTGGTCTAAAGCACATTAAGAAGACAAAAAAATGACACAAATGAAATCTTATAATCTCACGATGTTATCTAAAACATGCTCTGGCTTGTTTCATGCTTTTTTGTTTACTATTATGCATTCTTTAATAGTTTGGATGTCTTCAGTGTCAATGTACAATGTTAAAATAAAGAAAAAGACCTGATGGAGAAAGTGTGTCCAAACTTTTGGTACTGCATGTCATTCAGGAAAACAGTTGTGCCCACCTTTGCATTAGTTTTGGTACAACCCTCGTATATTAATAAAATAACACTTAAATAATCAGTTTTAATATTCAAATGATCTATGTAAACATTATTTTTATTCGTGAGAAAAATCCAGGGCTCTGTGGTGAAGACCGGGGCATATAGAGAGATAATGGCATGAATGACATACAGTTTGAATGGTCTTGCCCCCTACAAATCTAACACCTCATGTTACCAGTTAATGTATGTTAGGCCCCACTCTAAACACAGAGAAAATCCGCAAATCAAGCTCAATCTGGCTCGGAATGGAATGTGTCCCATTGAGAATACTCACCTGGACAGAGTTTTCCAGTGTTACGCCTGCCAATCACACTAAGTGAACACACTCTAATGCACGCACATCATGCCTAAAAACTGAGTGAAAAGCAGAGAGAGAGACAGAGAAGCTAAGGAGTGAGAATAGACAAGTGTGTGGTCATGTTTATGGGTTTGGAAAGCCTGTGGCATTTCCCGATAATCCATGCCAAGCGTGTGTTTGCTGTTCTTTCCAACCTTCATTTTGTCTAACACCATCTTTCGCTCTCTCACTATTTTGCGGATATATTTAAAGGTTTGCTTTGGCTTGTGTGGCTGACAGATTGCATGGGGGTTTGTAAGAACACATGCCAAAAGCAGTCACAGGAGTATATCTGAGCCAAATTTGTAGCCTTTTCTGTGATGAACAACTTATTTGATGTGATCTGAAGTTTCCTTTTGTGGCAGCGAAGACATTGGCGTCCCATAATTGTCAGGAAAAACAAGGAGAGATTAGTCTGAAAAATCTGTTTGATCCAGGTCAAATAACAAGGAGTGAAGTAAACAAACAGGAGATGACCCAAGTACTCCGTCAGTACCTGCTTAACATGCTGGAATATTTGTATGTAGAGTTGGGAAATAAACTGTCAGGATATAGATTTATTACCTTTGCTGTTAGTTTATTTATCTGCCTGATTGTTCACAACAAAACTCGGATTTGGATGAAATTTTCAGCATAGGTCAGAAATGGCACAAGGACCAATCTATTAGATTTTCGTAGCAATCTGGATCATTGTCTGGATCCAGATGATTTTTAAAGGATTCTTCACCATTGTGAGACAGGGCATTGTGACACCACAAATAACACCCAGATAATTTGGCCATAAAACATGAGACAACACCATAATAGATTCTATCAAACCACAAAGTTTGATCCAGATATAGGCAATGTACGTGATGTAGTGATCCAGAATGCTTTTACTTAAAGCAGTTGAGGGAAAAATAGCTACTGTAAGTGTCATAGAGAATCTGTGATCAGGCAGCGGCTTATAAAGATGAGTCAGCATTCAGCTCTGGTTGTCTCACAAGATGGCAATCCTTAATACAGACTATTATGCATAGGAAGCAAATATTCACATCAGCAAGATGGTCACATAAATGCTTAAAGGAGATGGCTCAGCTACCTTTATACATAAAACTCCACCCTGAGGCCAGGTCACCCCTTCCATGTGTCATGGCACACGCAGTCAGATGTGGCACAGTGTACTGTAGGACACCCCTCGCTGTGCAGGCCGTGTGCATCATCAGATGTAACCTGAGAGGCAACTGCGTGTTTAGCTAATGGACAGCACCTTTCTGTCTGTCTGGCTCGAACTATCAAAGTGTGACAAGAGATGTTACAGTACATAACAAAAGTGATGCTAACTTGACGTCCGGCTCCGAAGCAGGACTATTTTAGTATCCTTTACATATGACACACAGGTGGTCTCCCCAAATTCCTCCACAGTAAGGTAGCAAATAAACCCATAGACATACAACTGATTCAGTAATGTGCCCATGGTTTTGATGTATCTTCAACATGTACTGAGTTAGATCCAGAAGAAAACTGTCATTGTGGAAATATTATTTTTTGTGAATAACTATTGAACTAATACTAAAATAACATTAAAAGTGATCATTCGTGTAACTTTTCATTGTTGTATCCCACTATGAAGAGACAATGAGCTTGGTGGATGCCTGTGCTCTCTGAGTGCTTTCAAGTTAAACTGTGATATTTAAATAATAGTTGATCATAATATTCATTTACTACATTTAATTACTATTGTAATGATGATGCAAACTCAGTTTGTAGACTTGTGATTTAATGTCATAAAAGCCATGTGTATGAACCAAAATAGAAATCACAAAAATCAGTCTACATATTTTTTGTCATTGTGTTTTTTATGTATTTGATTTCCTTTTTTGTCATTTTTATATTTTGCATATTGGCTTTAGTTAGTTTGTTGCATTTGGTTATAATGTTTGATTTTCAGTTTCCTGTGTTTTTTATATCTATAGTTTGTTATTTTGACTAACATGTTTTACATAATATTTTATGTATCTTTATGTATTTATCTTTTTGCATCATTCTAGTTTTCCCACCCTTTTGTGTGTGTGTTGTACCTCTCTTAGATTCTTTTTGAGTGTTTTAGATTTTTTTCGTGTGTTTTTATATACTTTACATTTTTGTGTTTTCATGTTTTACTTTGTTTTTATGTTTTTATGCTGTTTTGGTCCACTGCATCACTTTTGGTGTGATGCCCGTCTTTAATAAAATTATTTATCACTCCAAATAATCATCTGGTTTCTTCCACTCCTTGGTGGCCCACCTGGCCACCTGGCTCAGGTCTGTTTGCATCAGCCGGGGTTCAAATCCAGCCCACAGCCGCTTGTTGCATGTCACTCCCCATACTCTTCTCACCACTGTCCCTATCAAATAAAAGAAAAAGCCCTAAAATAAAGCTGTAAAAAAATCCACTCTGGACCAAAAATCAGTCTTTGAACTGGAATAAAGTAACATGTACAGTAGCCTAATAATTACTGATATCGACTGATGCAAAAACTTTTTTCCTGGGAACACTTTTGACCATATCGTCCAGTTCTATTTGTGTATAAAGCAGCATACGTAGTAGCTGAATGTTGTAGTTTACAGGATTTCAGGACTATCTTCCAGGCCCTTCGACCCTGATGCCCCTGCTCTGCTGTCGTGCGTGCTGACTCTGAAACTGTGACCTCCGTGTCTCTTCTCACAGGAAGTATACACATTTTCATTACAGGGGGAAACAAAACAAATGCTGCCAATTAAAATGTTGCAGCCAAATGTAAACCACGTCATTGTCACTAGATTTAGGGAAGTTTATGCAGACTTTAGTTAATTGCCCCCAGGGTGTCATGACCCAGAGGATGCTGAGTGCTGGAACTAAACTTAGTGCTGATGGGAGTTGCTTAGTTGCATTACAGATCCAAAAATAGCATACCCTGGTAAAACTTCATAGGGGATGTTGTATTACTATCAAAATCATTTTAATGAACTTTAGAGGAGTTTACTAATGGCATCCTGATCGAGTCACAGGCCATGCTGTTGACGCAGCATTGATCTCATGTGTCACTTCCTGCAATTAGTGGAACAAGACCAACAAACCACTCTCAGACTTAAACTTATTCAGCAGTGAGTCATGCACAAGCAGCTCTGAAAGCTTCAGTTTGGGTGAAAATGTCCTTTTCTTAAGGAATCTAACACTACAGGAGCTCACGCTTAACTATACAAACAAGTACAATCTGTGTGAAAGAGATGCAATAAAGGGATTTTGAAAATAAACAAAAATATGGGTGGAGGCACAGAGCTCTCAGCTCCAATAAAAAGTATCTGTAGTGTGAGTCACTGCTCTCAAAGCAAGGCCTAAACAACTGCATTAACATCTGGACTAAACGGTGCAGAATTGAGTTTTCCAGTCAGACAAGCCTAATAATTACTCATTTGAATGCGAAAGGAAATGTGAACATGCACAAAGAAAATATCCTTTAACACCAGTCACATAATTGTAAATCTGTATGTTCACTTATACTGTCTCGAAACTTATATACAGAAGTCAACGTTTTTAAAAAACAAGCAAAATGTCCATATATGAACACAGGTTAAGGTAGAATATTGCAAAAAACACCTTGTTTTGTTTTGAGGTTGGAATAAACTATGTGGTGTGAAATAAAAGCTGTGAACATATGAATTTGTTCTGTCAAGCCTGAGAAATTCACACAACAAGACAGGCAACAGGGGGGAAAAAAGCTGTACTGGATTTTTTCCAATCTGTGACATCACAAGTCATGGCCAGTCATATTCATGCTAAAGCTAATTAGCCACACCTTCACTAACCAGATCAATTCTAAATTACATTTTTTAACAAAATATTTAAGACAAGGGATGTTACAGTACAAAGGAAACTAATGCGAGTAGATTTATTAGATTTATATTAAAGCCTTTGCATAAAATGAGTAGTTAAGATGAATTATGTTCACGTTTTTCCAGTTTGACCATTTCTCTGTTGTTGTGGTTTAGTAGAACTGGAGTGTATCTGAAAATACTTGCTACTGGTTGTTCATTTTTGTGTGTGAACGAGGGGTATTGAATGAATTTAAAATGAAGATGTGATAAGTATTAATGCAGGGCAATGGTAAAAAAAATAGCCATGATTATGCAAACTTCTTTGATTTCTCCACAGAATTAAGCTGAGTTAATGGGAATCCCAAACCACACCAAAGACATCAGTTACAACCAGTGATGTTCATACTAATATTAGCCCCGCCCACATGAGACAACTACCAGTGGAAATTATTCCATAGATTTGTCCAAGGAAAGTGCAATATTGTGCATTTACAGTAGTTTTGTCTATGAATCTGATCTCAGGCCGCGTTGGGAATGACCTATGGTTTCAACCAATCAAAACAATCAACACACTTTATTTTGTCAACACCCTTATGCTGATGATTCTAAAATGTTTTGTTCTGTTCACTGTTATATACAATGTATGATTTGGTTGGTCAAAATAATATGGTTTAAATGTTTCTAAGACAAAAACAATGATAATTGGAAGTGGACTGAGACTGACTGAAAGGCTTGCATTGAATCTAACTATTAACAGTCGCATGACTGACCAGGTGAATGGGTTCGAGTTGCTGGGGGTCAAGCTTGATGCACATGCAGCTTGGTCAGATCATATTGATTGTATTGTTAAGAAAATGGGAAGAGGAATCTCTGTCAACAGGAAGTGCTTTCATATTGTGACTCTGTCCATCATGGAAAAAATGATCTGTTCACTTATGCTGTCACTTCAACGGATATTAATAAATTACAGATAGTCCAGAATGAAGCAGCAAGATTGGTTCTAAGCAGTGTTATTAATATGCATAATAGATTATCTTGGCTTCTGGTTAAAACAAGACTACTACTCAGTATATTGACTGTTTTTTGGAAAGCTTTATCCTTGGGAACTCCACATTTTTTGACTGATGATTTGGTCTATTCATATCAAATTCATGTGCTTCAAACTCGTCACAGCTGTCAACTTAATTTCGTGCTTCCGCAGCTGAAAAAAAAAAGAATGCTCATTGTTTTCAGGTCTTTTAAGGCTTGGAATGAGTTACTAGTCTACATAAAACAACAGAAACATATTTATAATTTTAAGAAACAGGTTAGGAGGTACTTAAAATGTACATATGAATACAAACTGATTGTACACTCCCCTGATCATGATAACTGTATCACTGCCAATGCCTACTTTGGTTAACAAAGTCTTTACAAGTCTACAGATGTTTATGTCACGTTATTTTTTCATTATTGTGTCATTTTTAATGTATTCTTTTATAATTGGTTATATACTGTTGCCCCTAAAGTGGTAATAAAATATATGTTTTTTTACCTCTATGTGATTTATTCTTAATAGATAACATGTATATTTTTCAAAATCTTCATTGACCAATTTCATCCAAAGGCAATTACTGATGTATATAAACAGGAATAAAAAGAGGAGTGTGTCTGAAAACAAATTATTCCTACTTCATAGGCAAAAGTGTATTTATTTTATCTGAATTGTAGTCCCCAGGAAGATTAGTGATCAGTTGAGGTGGAAGCTAATGGGACTCCATGAATAACAAACATACAGTACAGTATACTCCCTTGCAGAATATTTAGTAGATGCTGTACAGTTATACATGCAAGTGTTAAGATATAGGGCATTGTTTTCTGCTTCACCAGTGGTGCAAAGAAAGTCTCCTGTTATACTTCACTGTTAATCATCAAATGAAGACAAAAATAAGACAGAACACAGAAAAGGAAGTTGGTGCATGTGTGCTGTGTTGGCTCATTTAAGCTGTGACTGACACAATCACTTTGGCTGCATGTGTCAGCAGTGAAGTCAGTGAACTGTCAAAAATAAAAGGATTGATGCTTTAAAGTAGAAAAATATGACACAAGTAGTGGATTGAAAACATAGATTTCCGTATTACATACTGCAATTGTGTGTGTGTGTGTTTTGACTTCTGAGGCTTTTTCTATTACAAATTGAAAAGAGATGTAGAGCTTGTCCCGGATTTTTCTGGGTCTGTAACTTCTTAAGCTCGGCATGTTTAAGGGTACGACCTTGTCCCCATTTACAAGAGTATCCTGTTACAACCTCCCATCTAGATTATCACTATAACACATATACTGAGACCTCCCAGTTTGGCACATCTGCAAGAAAAACAAACATCTACTCCAAACTGTGGCCTTATTGATTCTTAGATCACCATCAGATAAACACAAATACCACCAAGTAAAGTGTGCAAATATTCATCATATGTGTACTTCTGGTGTTAGCATCTGGATCTCCAGGAGGAGATCGTAAAGCTAATAATGTTCCCAGAGGTATTACAGAATTAGAAACACAAGGATGAAACACCAGCCAGAACTCACTTCGACATGTTGTGTTATCAGAAACCAGGCATGGGTACATGGACTGAATAGGCTTTTCAAAAATATGTATTTCTGAGAGGAAGATTTTGCAGAATCCTTTTTACTCTTAGTTTAATTTGTGATGAGGAAAAAAATGTACTTGTAGTCAGTTACAGCTGACCTCGGCTCAATGAGCAGGAGTAAAATTAATCACAAAATCAACAAAATACTCAAGTATATTAATAAAATGAATACACTAAGCAACAAAATGAGCAGAAATTTACAAAAATGAACACAATAAGCAAAGAAATTAACAAAACTGAACAAAATAGTCATAAAAATGATAAAGTATAAAACATGTCAAGCACAAATGAACAAAATAAGCAACAAGCTAAGCAAAAATGAAGAAAATGTTCAAGCAAATTAACAATTTAATTAAGAAACTGAGCTTAAAAGATCAATAATTATGAAAAATAATTAAGATTTCAAAAATGAACAAAACACAAACAAAACAAAAACTGAACAAACAACAAAATAAGCAACAAAATGAGACCGTTACACTCCTTGCTTTATACAAGGTGTTAACGATATGGACAAATAGAGATGCCCCCCCCCCCCCACACCTCCATTTCAGCAGTGGCCTTTTACTTCTGGAAGAATGACACATCCATGCTGCTCCCAGTGGAGCCGACGCGACCAGCAGGAAGTGAGGAAAAACAAACACCCTGGGTCATAACAATACAACACTTTTATTGTGAATATATTATATTTGCACAATAATCAACACCATATTATAAACATTTTTCTGTTCTTTCATTTTCTCTTTTATACAGTAAATAGTATTAGTGTACAAAGGTATACAAAATTTATTCAGGCTAGTCAAGTTCCACAAAAGAGTATTTCATGTACAGTATTAAAGCACAATCAGATATCGGAGGGACACACACATGCCTGCACATAGACACGGGACCCCCGGAGTAAAACACAAGTCAACACGCGACTTTGATAGACAGGCATAACCTGAACACTCAACACCAGCAGGTCACCATGAAGGCGAGGTGGAGAGAACTTGCATTTATGAATAAATCAACAAACACATGGAGACTAAAACTAAGGTGTCATGCATTAGGTGTGGTTGAAATGATGAAGTAAGGCTATGCAAAATTACCATTAGTTCGTGTTGTTCTGAAATTCTCTCCAGCAGACCCTGATGCTGACCATGGGCATAGACAGCGCCCGAACACAGAACAAGCTCATCCCATGACATTGCAGCGTTTCGACACTGAGCCTTCAGCGTCTGCTTCACAGCACTTATAGAGCAACACAAAGAGGAAACAAGCATAAGGAAGAGAACAGTGAGGAGAGGGAAACAAAGGAAACAGTCATTTTGATGTGCTGATCTCATTCACAAGTCATCTTGGCTCCTGAGTCTGGTGATCCAGAAAGGGAACAGAAACAGGACTAATAAAGAGAGGAGTTGGAACACAAGCTCAAGTCTGGTTTAGGTTTGATTTGACCATGAAGGAAAATGAGAGTCCTCTCAATGATCAAAATCTCCAGGTCTTTCTACTGTTGCTTGGGCCAAAGGAATTAGAATAACTGTAGCTTTGGCCCACTGTATAACATACTACTGCAAAGACTCCCTTCTCTTCTATACTGCAGCAAGCTTTAGTATAGAGCGGGGGTCTGCAACCTGTGGCGCGTTAGCCCCTCGCTAGTGGCTCCTGTGCTTTGTCCAGTGATGGAAGTAACCTGTTATAATGAAAATTAACAGAATAGGCACTAAATCAAACAAAAGAGAATTAAGATAAAACTGAAGAAAACACTGAACAAAATTATCAATGAACAAAAAGACAGAAAGGAAAAAATTACAAGTGACTAAAATTGCAAATAAACTGAATGTAGAATTAACTCACATAAATAAAAAATTAACAATAAATGACAGAATAGTCAGGTAAGTAAACAAAAACAAGAAAATGAAAGAAAATAAGCAAAATAATGAACAAAAAAAGTCACACAACAGGTAAACTGAACTGTAAAATTTCACAAAAAAATGTGGCTAAATTTCCCTAAAATGAATAGAATTTAAACAAAAATAATCAATAAAACGAACAAGAAATCCAGCGAAATGAAGAAAAACGTGCATCGTATGTCGTGCTTCATAAACAGTACAGATATTTTTGCGGCTCTAAACACATATTTCGTTATCTTTGTGTCCAAAAACAGTTCTTTGTATTGTAAAGGCTGCAGACCCCCAGTTTAGAAGCATACAACCCGTACAGTACAACTCTGACGCATTCATTTCTTCATTCTACAGACTGCTGGAGCTACTATGTAGGCACTGGGAATTTGATGCATCAAATTAAAGACAAGCAAAGCTGTCAGACCAAGTACAAACATATTTGAAATTGTAATATCCTAATAGTTTTTGATTCATACGAGTGCTCTCTGACCTAACTCTTCATTTTACACTAAGTGAGGTATCAACGGTGTGTATCTAGCTAACACCTCAACTGTAATACTGATGTAAAGCCACATCAGAGAAATCCCTTCAAATAATGTAGCCTGCAGATTCTCCGTTGTAGGTTTGTGTCTACCTGCCGTCCTGGGTACTGTGTGGAGCTTTGGTGTTAGAGTATCAGTGTTGTCTTTAGCTCTGTACTGAGCACATGCTGCTACAATACACCACCTAGTTATTCACGAAATGCTAGTTGATTTTGAGTACAAAAAAAAAGATAAATAGATAAGTACAATACGTTAAAAACACTCAACCAAAAGGAATAGTATCCATAGTTGCACTGGTTGCTGAAATAAACAATCATTACAGCATACTGATTCATACGCAGTAAGTATAATAAGCAACAAACAATATTGACAACTACACAAATCAACGCTGTCAGTGGACATACAGTCTTTGAATGATATTCAGTTGGCATAGTGGGACAACTCTTCAACTTCCACTAAGTAAATCAGAGAAACAAATGAGGCAGAATTAAAGGGTTTGGTTAGCTCTTACTCTTGCACCATATTGGAATATTAAGGAGTATGTATATCATGGCAATGAGTGCAGCTGAGCACAGTAAATGTGTCTCTATTTTTGAATATAATGAGGAGGAAGTGAATGAGCACCCTTTGGCATTGGAAAATGGAAATGCTGATAGTGGTGTGAAAAAAAATGTCTTGCTGCAGATATTCTGCATACATCCTGGATGGCAGAACTGAAGCGTCTTCTGGCCTCTGATGAAATGAGATGATCAGTGTATATGTGTGTGTGTGTGTACGTGCATGTGTGTGTGTAAGGGTCATGAGTGCTGTGAAGATGTGATCAGCCATAGCAGCAGTAGTTGGAGCCCAAGCATTGGCAAAAGACATGGGCTTAGGCAAGTCCCTCCTCCACAGTCGGAATCATCTTCCTGTTGGAAAAATCATAAATTAAATCAATGTTAACTTAACATCTACTACTACAACAAAATCTACCACTATTACAAAAGTAATAAAAAGTCATCTGATGTTTACTTGTACCTATCATATCAAATGCCCTGTCACACTGTCTCTTC
This sequence comes from Pseudamia nigra, assembly GCA_029823295.1. NCBI lineage: Eukaryota > Metazoa > Chordata > Actinopteri > Kurtiformes > Apogonidae > Pseudamia > Pseudamia nigra. The sequence continues at coordinate 9,184 of JAQQAE010003685.1, read as the reverse complement.
AAACGTCCAAAACCTTATTTCGCTTTTCATGTGTGTGCATATACAGTACATGTGCCAGTGTGTGTAATGTATTTGATGGGAGTATTCAGGATGTCCATGCATGCCAACAGCCCCAGAGAAGTAGGTGGGACTCCTCTCCTTTCAAAGGGCAGGAAAGCCATGTGAAGCTTCCTCTGTTTACTCCAGTGACAAATGGACTGGCTGGGACACAAACTGCCTTCCTATGAGGGGTTGAGCCAAAAGTAAAGGGACAGATGGAAAGAGGCAAAGGGATGCAGCCTACTTTTACCCTGTCAGTCTGCTTCCTTGGCCATTCGTCCCTTTCCCTTCACACCCTCTTCACAATAGATACTCGTGTGCACATGAATAAGTGACCTGTTAGGTATGTGATCTACGCCTCTGCAACACAATGAAAGGCTGTGTTCACAAAAATGGTGTAAATACCTTTTTCTAAATATTTAGACATCGTATAAACTGTTCAAAGTTAGGTGGTGAGGCAACGGTCTCACAGATGATTTATCCACCTTTATCATTTAGTTTTTGAATTTAGTTCAAATGGAACAATACATAAGCTTTTATCAGATGTTCTCAGAGGACTACGGTATTTCACTTTTTTCCATTGCAATTTATAAGACAGGAATTAAATGGAGAAAAAAGCAGTATGAGGCAACATGAGCAAAAATGCTTTGATATTTCTAAACTGTACTTAGCCATCAAAGTTTTAACACTGTGAGATAAAATGATTACGGTACCTGTGTATACATGAGGGCTGTACCAAACCGAGTGCAAAAGTGGGACAAACGCTTCTATTAAGGGACATAGATGATTCAAAATGCACATGTTGTTAGAATAATCTCATATTTTTTTTGACAAGATGTCAGCAAATGGATGAAACTGATTTGCACCGACAGATGAGTCATAATGAGTGAACTTGCTACCCAACCAGACCACAATGTGGGTGCAAAGTGTAGATCTCAGCAACCGAACCTGATTTAACGCTGAGAAGGATGGAAGTCTGCTCTTATCTGCAGGAAGGATTTTTTTTTACATTTTTACATAGAAGGTTTGAGAGTTTCAGTCACTGTTGGTGTAAATGCATCATTTGCAATACAGACTATGTTGAGTACGTAGTACATTTATGTAACATGAACAAAATTAGCACTAAATCAACAACAAGAAGAAAAAATGAACTAAATGAACACAAGACAAAACTGAAGGAAACACTGAACAAAACAGTCATGACAATGAACAAAAAAACAAAGAAAGGAATGAAAATGAACACGTGTGAGGCAAAACTGAACAAAAGGATCCAGAAAATTAACGAAATGAGTAAGAAAAAGACAAAAAATTACAAAATTAACTGAATGAAGGATGATTACAAATGAATGAAAAATAACAACGAATGACAGAGTAGTCAAGATAAAGATAATCAATAAAATGAACAAATAATTCAGCAAAATGAACAAGTTCAGGAAAACAAAGAATAATGTCTGTTTGTGGCTCTCAACACATACTTTGTTGTCTTTCTGTCCAAAAATGGCTATATTAAAAAGGCTGCAGATACCATTGGATGTGTTACTCTACATATTAAATGAGTTGAACGACCTACATCACTTAATAAAGGTTATGTCCACTTTTGCATTATTTTTGCTATGAGAATGTACTGTATATACATTATTTAATGCTGGTATTAGCTAAAGGTGGTGAAATGAGTTTAAAGTGCCAAGATTCACTCTGCTCTTCATCTGTTTGGAAGAAAATCAAGCACACATACAATAGCAAAAAGATGTAGAGACATGAGCATGCAACACGTTACCAGCATTCATTAGATGACAGAGCTGCTCATTTGAATCACTATAACGTGACAGGAGTTCTGTCCATCATATCGGATGCTTCACAGCCTCTGTAATTCATCTTTTAAATACTCTGTTGATGTTTTCCTTGGTTGAATTCATTTATTTTTGATGGATCCATTATTAAATGTTCCACTCATTTGTTGATTGATTGAAATAAATCACATATTTTTTTTGTCCTTGTATTTATTTTATTTCTTCCGATTATAAGTATTTGTTGATATGTTGCTGTTCTTATTTTTAACAACACCCCGTTGTTTTCCAATCTGATACTCATCTGTAAGGTGTGTGAACAGGAACAGTACTCAAGTACAAGTATTGTATAATTCTAGTGACTCAAGTAGAAGTACTTCTAAATTACTAATTACTTGAGAAAAACTCAAAGGGAAACTGCTCCAGTAGTGAGCAGCTTCACAACATGGAATTTATTACAACATACTGCATTGATCATATATTGATTTCTGTTGAATTTTTGTTATTTTATTCATTTTTGCCAGTTTTGGTGCTCCACTTGTTGACTTTTACTCATTTTCCTGGAATTTCACTTACTTGATTTGTTCATCATTCTTGCCCATTTTGTTTTTTATTGTGTGGATTTTTCGTTGATTTTCTTGAGTATTTTACTCGGTTTTCTTGATAATTTGCATTATTTTGTTATTTTGGTATTTTTGTAATTTGTTTTTTTTTGTCCATTTTAGTTTTTTGTTTGTTTTTTGTACATTTTTTTCCCTCATTTTCTATTCATATTTGATATTTTACTTGAGTATTTAGGTCATTTTTTAATTTAACCTCCACCTTCTTTTTGGAATTTTGATAATTGATAATAAATTTCCTTGCTGTTGAAGTTGTGTTTGGTGTGTCTAAGTATGACTTATACATGCTTGTAGCAGTTTCTCCTGTTTAACTTGATGTCCAGTATGACTATATTTTAACATAATTAGTGTAGTGGTTTTTTGCTTTTTGTTTGTTGGTGCAAAGCAAACCCCCCCAATTCCCCATAGCCCCCGTAACTGGGGGCCCCAGGGTTTAACAGCTCAATTGATTGTTTTGTAAATGTTAACAATTTCAACTGTTTTTGTTGCTACTCATTCAACTGTGGCCAAATGTAACTGAGTAAGAATAAAAAGTATTCTACAAAATAACTACTCTCAGAATTAATTTTTTTTTTTTAGAAAACACTACTTTTTTAGAAAGTACATGTAAAGGAGTAAATGTACTTGAGTAGTACCTACGTCTGGTTGTAATACATTAAGGACTACAGTATTTAGTGAGTATATTCAGTCATATTGACAGGTTATTGTATGCCTTGTTGGTGTTTCATATACAATGCAATGACCAGGGAAATCTTTAGATCACAGTGCTTACGACAGTAATGAAGCTAAATGTGGACACTAACCCTGAAGTCAGCATGAGAAACAAGAAGAGTGGTGTGGAGCTTAATGCAAAACCTTTGCTGATCGGACACAAGGGCTCGTCCTAGCAGCAGCCATTGGGATGCACAATCACCAAACGAGAATGATAGATGATAAGTGAAGAAAAGAGAAACATAAACAAAGAAATGACATTGCATGCAAAATTCATGACAAAAAAGGCTACAATAAATAACAGGGACAATAAAACATGTATGGATTAGAGTGGAAGAGCATGCAGCCAGCCCTGCTATGAATCTCTGCAGAGAGCCAAACACTGATGAAAACCAGACAGAAATTGACAGAAGCCAACTGTGAAGCATCACTAATAGACCTGTTTCCAGCAATATTCTCCATAAAAAGGCACATGTGGCTGCTGCTTACATTTTCATTGTTGTCAAAACACACGTCCGGGCCTTTACGGTATCTGGGATTCTGGGCCAGCTCACATGGATCTGGACCTTCAGCTGAACAGACACTCAGGAAAATGCAATTTGCAATTACAACTGCACATTTAGAATGATGGACCAACACTGAGCTTTTCTGCCAAGAAGCCTTGTGAAATTCATCATCAAAACTCATCAGCTTTATCTACAGATACACTGATGTATGATTATTTCAGATATACAGTACATCCATCTGTTACCATGTAAAAGATATTAACTCTTTCATGCATAGTGTCCACTACACTGTAACAAGGTGGCATTAAATTTACAGTAATGACAAAAGTAAGGCAAAAAGCAAAGCAAAATGTAACAAGTCAGCGAGTATTTTGACTTATAATTAACAAAATTATCAGGAACAAGGAGCAACATAAGAAGCAAAATGTACAAAATAGTAAGGGAAGTGATTAAAAGTGAACAAAATCAGAAGCAAAATGAACAAACCAATCAAGTAAATGAACCAAATTAGATGCAAAAAGAAGAACAATGAACAAAAATAACACAAGAAGGAAAAATAAACAAAATGAGCAAAACAACTATGCAATTGCTGAGGAAGGAACAAAAAAGAAGAAAAAAAATAACAAAATAATTAAGTGAATGAACCGAATCAAAGGCAAAAGGAAAATGAACAAAAATGAAGAGTCAAGAAAATGCTTAAAGAAATGAAACAAAACCCAGAATGTTCAAGTATTTTTTCAAGTATCTATTTCACTGTTAGTGACTTACTGCACTTACTTTTGTGGGGCAGTATAAGACATACAGTATTTACAATATCAAGCACAATTTGGCCTTGTGTATACCATAATACAAAAAATACCATGCAATGGAAATACTAGGCTGATTCATAATTTTGTTTTTCCACATTATCAAATAGAAGTTAAAGTATAATTATGATTGTATTTCACTAAACTGACAACCTCATGAACACAACTGAATCATTTTCAACTGATAACTCACTAAAAATAAGTAACACTACTTTAAAGATTGTTTGTAATTACCACAAAGCTAGTTGCATATCTCCAGTTTTTTAATCATCGCACAAGAAAGAGTTAAAATGAGAATATATACAAGGCATCCCTGGAATGAATTATACCTGCTACTTTATATTAGCATTATGGAATAAATTTGTTCATTTCTCCAACGTTGTGTCCTCAATAACCTAAAAACTGTACTCTCATGAAAGGATTGAAGATAATCACCACTATTGTGTAACGCCATAAGGAGTTACAGTGGGATATGGGTATATTGCATGCATGTCAGTTTTTGCTTTTGTGGCTTTGGGATGTCCTTTATACCAGCTGGACACCCTTGTTATGAACACATGGTAACCTCTGTTGATGACACTTTAACTGTAAAACCAGCAGGAAGCCACATTCAAGACACATCTGTCAAACAGATATGCTCAGGACACATACACACGTATAGTATATGCACATAAACACACCGACTTTTAACCTTAATTCAACTTGATGGCAGCGTGCATCCCAGATGAATTTAAACAAAGAAATATAATCTGGGCGTAATGTAAGACAAGCGTTCATATGCTGTGGATCTAGTTTACTGTTCACCTGTGAACATTTTGGGGGACCTACTGCAAGCTCCTTAGGTGTGTGTGTGTCCTTGTATTTAAAGGTTAAAGCTCTGCTGTCATGTGGGTGATGGATGGGGTGGGGGGTTGGAGAGCCAGGAGGAACTGTTTGATTTTTACGAGTAATGTGAAAGGATACAGGGTTGTTCAGCTTGTCGTAGCGGCCTGGGGTCACACGACAAACATGTTGCCTTGGCATCAGTAATCAGGAACACTAGATTGGTGTTTGGCAGCTTCTCAGCACGATACATCCTAAAAAACACATGCGGGCATACATAAACAAGTAAACACACACGTACGCAGAAGGTATTTATTACATACACAATGGTGGTGTGAGGACAATGTAGCTTCACATATAAACAGTGACAAACATTCTATGACACGTGATTTGATACATTAGTGTATATATTTCATAGACTGTAACACTACAAATGTACAGTTCACATTCAGACTTGGTTCCTTGTCTAGGGATTTTCTTTTTATGGCAGCCATGAAAGTTTCTATGTCCACATTTATTAACACTGGGGAGTAAAGCACCAGACACGTGGGACTCATAACACTCAGTAATTACAGCCATATTTTAACCCCCTCAGACAGCTCAAATTGACACAAAAAAGAGGTTAGAGCAGAGTAAATGTGAAGTCGTCGGTGGATGTGTATATTAGTCAGTTTGAAGTGTAGCCAAATACTGAAGGAAGAAAAACAGATAAAAGAGCTATTCTGCTTCCCTTCGCAATTCCGGTCAGTGACAGATCAAGGTAATGTGTGTCTGATCAGAACTCATCAGAAAACAGCTGCCTGAAATCAGACTGGAAAACAGAAAGAGGTCAGGAAACTAACACTATTCTGGACCAATCCCCACTGACTATTAAACAGAAGGATGGCCATGGAAGAAGATAAGCGGTGGAAAATCTTTAATGACACAACCCCATTTAAAGTGTGAATGGACCCTGTGAATAAAATAGGAGCATAAACAATCTTGTACATAGACATAACAACAAGCACACACACACACACACACATACCGGGAACAGTTTCCACAGTCCAGGACACCTGAGTAAGATCTTTCATCATTGTCAAAGAAGTACTGAGTCTGCTCCGTGATGCAGCTCTCTTTGAACATGGCATCTGGTATGTCTTCTTCTGCTGACTCCACTGGATGAAATAGAAAAGGGATATTTATACAAAACAATAAGCAAAGCATTGTCTGAGAACATGCTGAAATTAAAATAAACAAATTAAAAATGACAGAAGCGCAGGAGTGGGCAGGGTAAACAGAAACAGCACACAAGTAACAGTATTACACTTTCTAATGATAGTAGATGTAGAAATGAACAACGTGGAATTATTCTGCCTTCAAATGGGTGTTTTGATCATTTTTTGTACATTTTAACTTGCACTTTTTTTTTTTTTTTTACAAATGCTGTTGCTTGATTTGTTCATTTTTACTTAGTTTGATTTATGTTTGTTGCTCACCTGCTTCTAGAAGGTTTGGAAATGTGAGCCCTAAAAAGAGCTGCTGTAGTATTGACCTAGACACAACAATGAAAAAAGAAAATACAAAATGAGTCACATACTGTACATGACTCAGTACACCACCTTAGACTTGCCTGAACAAACAGACTGTGAAATAACAACTGCACATCTGTCTAAAACTAGAGTCAGTGGTGATGTAAACATCCTGGGAACCATCAGTTATTCTATTATAAAAGATGATTATATTACCTCTGGACAGATAGTGACGCACTAATATTGTGCAACTGCCCTTGTCCTACACTGACCCTGCCAACTTCAGTCGCTGATACATGTAGTTCCTCTTCAATACAAAACACCTACCTCAAGGTACAAGTGTGCTCCCACACAGAGAAACACCAGAAGTAAAATAAATAAAATCCAAAACATAACAAATATAAAGCTGCTCTCACCAGGCTGCGCTGGAGGTCCACCAGCCAAGGCTGAGCAAATCTGCAATGGTAGGCTGGAGAAGGACAGGAAAAAACAGCTAGGCTTAATTTTGAAATTAGAGCAGGTAGAAGTGGAAAAATATAAGTTGAGTATTGAATTATGAGATTTATAAGAATGAAATTTAAACAACAATAGACAGTTGTTTACATAAGACCATCTGGGCAATTTCCCCCAAAGGCCGTAATATAGACAGACTTGCTGTAAATGCACAAGTGTTTAAAGTATAATTATGTTTAAGACGGTGGGTGAGTGTCTCACCACAAAGACAGAGCGTGGTCCCGCTGCAGCCTTGCTGTCTTTCTCTGGGTCACAGACAGACTGGTAGTCGTACGTCTTGTTGAAGGAGTACAGGGAAGTGTTGACCAGGTTGATCATCAGCACAGGATCCACCTCGCCGAAAAACTGACCTATCTAGATGAGTTTGCACACAAACAGAAAAAAACAACACCACAACTTCAATAACTCACCGAGACATCAGCATCAAACAGGGCTTTATGGTCTTTTGGAACTACAGTACATGTTCTGTTAGGAGAAGATACACAATGCAATGAATTGAGGGTCTAGAAAAAGGGGGGATGATGTGGAAAAAATTCAAGTATCTTCATTTGATGCTAAAAGACCTGGTGGTGGTGCACTGGGATGCTTTGCCCAATTGGCATTGTCTAGCTAGTGGAGCAGATGTAGCACATGAAAATGATTGACAGTTTTTTTTATGCCAAGAAGAGTGTTAGGACTTTTAGAGTCTTGATAAGGGGTTCCTAACCATAAAAAATAGCTATTGCACAGCACACCAAAGTTTCTTCAGTGTGTGGTCCCAAGGGACTCTCCATGTATCACAAAATGTAAAAAGAGAATGCCATGTCCTTTGCCAAGTGCAGGGAGTCCATAAACTATCCAAGAAATGATGACACACAACAGATCAAAGACAGCAGATGTCCTGTCTTGACTGACACAAAACTTTTCCAACTACACAGTATATCCTACTACTGACACACAGAGGCCTGTAAGAGTGAAGTTAGCACAGCCAAACTGACTTCCCACATCCACAGGGGATTCACTTCAGTACAGCTCCCTTGACTGACTAAAGCCCATCAGTACCTTCCCTTTGATCCTCCTCCAGTGGCTAGTGCTGTACTTTACTGCAGACATGGATGTGCTGCTCTCCTACGGCTGCTTTCACCCAGCTAGCAGCCACTTTTCATGACTTGGATGACTCAAGCCCTTTATCTGACCTCTTTAAATGATTCATGAAATACAAAGGTAAGACAACTGCTGTGGATAGAAAAGTAGAAAACTGTAGGAAATATGAATCTTTTCTGTCTACATGGCTAGAGATGTTTTACAACCCCAGTTCCAAAAAAAGTGGTGATGCTGTGTAAAATATAAATAAAAATGGGATGCAAAGATTTGCAAATTTCATAAACTCATATGTTATTCCCAATAGAAACTGAGAGATTTTACAATTTCACGGAAAATATTAGCTCCTTTTAAATTGATGTCAGCAGCACATCTCAAAAAACATGAAACAGGGGCAACAAAATGCTCAGAAAGTAATTGTCACAAATCAAAAAAGTGGAGGAGCATTTAACAATTAATTAAGTTAACTGGCAACAGGTCAGTAACATGACTGGGTATAAAAGGGGCATTTTAGAAAGGAAGAGCCTCTCAGATGTGAAGATGGACAGAGGTTCACCAATCTGCAACACACTATGTGTTGAACAATTTCAGAAAAATGTTCCTCAATGCAGAATTGCGAAGACTTTGAAGATCCCACCACCTGGTGGTCGGGGCCGGGGGTGGGGTGCTGGCCCGCGGGCTCCTTGCGGCGGTGTGTTGCCGTGCTGGTTCAGGGGGCTGGGTGGCGGCTGGTCCTGGGTTCATGCCTCTGAAACACAGGGAACGTGTGAGTGTATGGAGGGGCGGCAG
>JAQQAE010003684.1:0-19823 GCA_029823295.1 Pseudamia nigra | reverse complement strand
ATGTTTGATCTGGCATAGTTTTACGTCGGATGCCCTTCCTGACACAACCCTCACAACGAGGGACAATAAAAAAATTTAACATCTTTGAAATACACTTAAAAATCACAAATTTAAAATCTGGTTTCTTTCATTTTCAATAAGGATCAAAAAATAAGTCTTTAAAATGTTACATTTATTGTGAAAATTGTCAAAATAGATTGATATACAAGTGTTTATTGTGAGGACATTATGGTCCCATACACAATAATAATCAAAAACGCAGACATTAGTGCCTTTTGTTGGACAAATAAGTCATTAAGGTTTTGATTATCTAACACAAATTCTAGGATATGTACCGTAGTGTCAATACTGATGAAGAATGAATCATCACCTCTGCAACAACATAGACTTTGTGAATCTGTTTTCAGACACTAGTGACATAATTTGATAATTATTTCTTCTTTAATTTGCTGTGCAGCATACACTCAGTAATAAACAACATAAACCTTGTTGACTGGCATTTGAAACTAAAATAATCTTTTACTGATGATTATCTGTTGTGTTATTATGTAATTTGTTTGTCTGGGCTCTTTCGATTAGACTTCTTTAATGATATAAGATTTATTTGTTGCCACAAAAGGGTGACGAAATAATAACATGAAAAATGAACAGAAAATACACTCAGTTCACTTTAATAACCACTACTCTATCTTTAGCCAAATTTGGGAAGCGCTTCTCCTCATTTAATAATTTCTGCGAGTAGTCCTGTGTCTCAAAACGTCGTCAGAAATAGGTTCTGACCTGCCACCGTTACCGCAGCGGAGACTAATGACACACAATAGAGCAGTAAATGCAAATACATAAGCAGCATTTGTTTTGTAACTGAGTAAGTTAGGATATTACATTACATTATGGAATATGCGTGGTGATATTATGAAGTCGTCATCATTACCAGTTAGTAAAAAAAAGTCTTAAAATTTTGTTTGCTTTCAAAATATTAATTGTAATTGTTAAATAATTTACAAAAATAACAAATTATGTATGATTTAGATTAGTACTAAGCTTAACTATAAATTTGTTTTACATTTTGGAATTTACAACATGAAATTGATTTAATTTGTATTTTTGTAGTTGTATTATAGATTATAGAATGTATGTACTGTAAAGATTTTGTTTCTCAACGTGAGATGTAAAAAAAAAATTAAGTATTTTATTTGGAGTGTGGCGCTTAGTATAAGCCTTTAAAGGTTTCTGCCACACACTTCACATTGTTTTGTTGTTGTGTTCTAATGTATCTTTGTGTTTTAATATATGAAAAAAAAAAATATATATATATATTTATTTAAAAAGTAATGAGGAACAATTTATGAGTGGTCATCTGCATACCACACAAACTGCACCTGTGACTTTACAAATAAATGTAGTGTTGCATTATTAAATCTCTTGAATGTACTATAACTATAGCCACTATTTTTTTAAACACAAATAGCTCAGAATTTCCCAACCGATACGTTTGTAGTTTTAAGTGTAGGTGCATATAAACAAACATCAGCACAAAATCAGACATACACACAACCAGTCAAAAGTTTATACGCACCTTCTCCATCAGTTTTTCTTTATTTTCATTCATTATCATTATTTTCCAAATTGTGCAAGACCTTATATGAAACTATGATCTAAACAAAAATGTGTTAGACAACCCAGAATGTGTTTTGTATTTTAGATTGTCCAAGGTAGCCACATTTTACCTTTTTGCGCACTCATGGCATCCTCTCATCAGATTCGCCAGGTAGTCACGAAGATCACTCAGTCCCAAAAATCTCAAAAACTTTGAATGTGTCTCAAAGTGCAATGTGTCTTTCATGAGGACCGTCCAAGGAAAGGAAGACCAAGAGCTATAAGTTTATTAGAATTATGAGCCTCAGAAAATGACAATTTACAGCATCTCTGATAGTGTTTGATGGTTTTGGCGAGACATTCAAATTCTTGACATGTTTTCCAGATTGACTGACTTTCATTTCTTAAAGTAATGATAGACTGTGTTTTCTCCTCACTTACTGGGTGTTTTTTGCCATAATATGAATATGTGCTGTTGTTGTAGTGCCTCTAATAGGGTTCAAAGTTAAAAAAAAAAAAAAAAGGTCTGAGGCACTCAAGGAGGTTATTACTATTACATGGCTTTAATGTCTCATTTCTGTCGAGTTAAAATCATGCCAAAAAGTTTCGACTAACATGGCCTTCATCAGGGCAAACAGACTGATGGCCTTAGTGTTGCTGTATATGTGCATAGAGCTGAAAAATCAGTCACATAAACAATCTGAGAAAACCATCCTACTGTAATTTGTCCGAGCAAGATCACTCTGTACAAGACAACTCCAAGCACATTAAGAAGGCAAGACGTGGCATAAATTAACTCTTGATGAGACACACCTGTGATTTCAAAACCATTCCAGGCGAGTGCCTCGTGAATCGGATGAGAGAATGCTGTGAGTGTGGCAAATTTCGCTGAAATAAAATGTAATACATGTTCGGAGCTGCTCAACACTTTTGTTTTCTACTTAATTCCGTATGTGTTCTTTCAGTTTTTTTTTTTTCATATTTTGGATGTCTTCAGTATTAATGTACAATGTTGAAAATGATGAAAATTATGTCCAAACTTTTGACTGGCAGTGTATCGGTATGTATCGTATTTTAAATGTTCATTTTACTGTGTCAGTATTGTTCTTTTATACTGTGTGGACTTTTTTATAATGATGGCAATAGGAATAAAATGCAGCAGCATAAAGAAGTTAAATGGTTTGATTCTTTTCATCAGAATTTACAATTTAAAGCTCTACAAAGAGAAAGTGAACACCCCAAATTTCCTGGGCTGAACATCAGTAAAACATCAGATGTGATCACGAGAGAGAGAGAGATGGTTTCAAGTCATGAGACGAGGCTGAGCTGCTTTTATATTTATAACACGAGCACCATAAAGTACATGAAAACAATGTGGAAGAGCAGGACAACTTATATTTCTACTTCCTCCAATTTAAAAAGTATTGTTACATTGTTTAAAAATTAACATGTTTATCTTGTTCACCGTCAAACACAAACCCTTAAGCAGTAAACCAGTGGTGTCTTATTTTGGGGCCGTATATTTTATCATATTGGTTTCTTTTTCATATGGTCCATGCCCATGTGATTTATTTTGAGCTATTTAATGAAATAGATTTGCTGAGATTATTAACTTACACCTCTACTTGGCTGCTTTTTATTTCATAATAGCCTCATAAAAACAAGGACATTTGGTGATATAGAACATGGCACCCAGGAGTAACTTTAGACTATTAAAAGTCCATTAAACTAAATTGTAAAGCCACTTCCATCTTATTTGCTTGAGCCCAGTGATTCACTATGTGGTAATTTCTAGAACTGATACAGCGTGGAATCTGACCATTTTCCTTTATATATGCTTTTTTGATGACACTATACACATATTCGACTCTGTAAAACGGACCACGGGGTTTGTCCATCAGTGACACTTTGCTGACCAGCAGCACTATCATCATCAGCTGCAGCAGTCAAATTCCCATCACCCAAAAGCACAGACATTTCCTGCTTTCATTTTACTTTTCTCCGAGACCCCTTATGTCAAAGTGCTCTTCTGAAATGAATCACTTCTGGCTATTTTTTTCTGCTTTCGGAGTGAGTGCTCTATACTGTGATTTAGAGAGGCGAGAGAAGTGTTTCTCAACAATGTGCCAATTTCCTCATTTTCTGTGTCTCGCTGGCCTTTTCCTTTCAAGGTTACGTTTAAAAACAGGCTCGCTTAGGTGTCACCTCCATTCCGCATATGGTATCAAATAATGTTTTACACTTTGACTTATCAGTGAAAGACCAGAGGATAAAGTGAGTCTGTCATGGAGAGCAGAGACATTTCTAAGTACACTGCAGACAGTGTATTTCAGTCCACTGAGCCCCTCAGGACACTCTATAGGAATCAATTTGCTGTTTCTTTCTCAAAAACAAGGTTGGGAAAGTAATCACACTGTGTTCAGGAACTCCTCACTCTATTAAATTGATTTTGGATCTTTACAAAAATGCCAATTGAGCCAATTCCTAAGGAGCATGAGATTCACAGTGACATAAGGCAAGCTAAAACATGGAATTCTCAATTGGTTCTGCAAAATATGGATCAAGTGTATTGGGCTTAGATTAAGTGTATTTTTGGAACAGCTCACTGAAATATTGCATTGAAACCGATAAATTATAGGATTAGACTTAGTGTTATCTTAAATCATATGCTCACTCCTACCAGCCATCATCTATGGCATTATCTAAAACAATTAAGACTCAAAAGGCAATGTTGATGCTTTTAAATATGTGAGAATATGTAGAAACACCTGTGGTTCTTTTAGAAATCCTGCTAATTAGTTAAAATCACCTGGCAGGTTCTAGGTCGAAATAAACTGTGTGAACATCACAGTGACAGCGATGGTAATTATATATTTATATTGTATACATCCCGAGAGACCAAAGATTCACAGACAATACACCGATAACAGAGTCCTGGTTCTGTTTAATCAACGTAACGGTGCCAGCTCTGCAAAGCAAGCGAAGCAGTGCAGTCCAGAGGGACTGAGCAGTTGTCCAACAACAGCTTCTGTGACCCAATTGCACAGTCAGCATCCCACAAGACTGCAGTGTCACTATCTTAAACATCTTGGTAACACTGCACTTTTAGTTAATGGTAATTAGCCACATGAAGCGACTCTTTGATCAAAAGCTCACCCAGCAAAGAGGATGATTTAAACAAAAGTCAGGCAGACCTTCGACAGATGAGGAAAGAAAGGTAGTCAGCACTAGCGTGGGTACGACCGCTTCTGTTCACCGCTTGTTTCCTTAAAGCTGCAGTGCTTCAGAGACAAATTTTGATTTCAGGAGATATATTGTGAAAAATAAGGTTTCATTCTAAAACAAGTTGTCTTATTCTAAACCTGGGACTCTAAAATTAATGCTGAAGTATCAAAAGTCTCCCAAGGCGACAAACAGACCCTTATTTTAGGTAACTGGACCAAAACAAGCCACTTGTTTTTTAGGGGAAATTTAGGATGTCACACCTTTACAGTCAGCATCCTTAGTCAAGCCTCCAGGGCCCACCAGACAAGAAGACCCACCAAAAACATCCTGGCATAATGTGCCCATCAGTCTACATCAGTGGGCATCTCCATTCCTCAGGGCCTTACTGGGAGCAGAACTCAGAGTCTATGGGTTGACACTAGGACTGGTCCTTTGTCTCAGTCCAGGTGTTTTCCAAGGGGTGTCGTCAACAGGTTCAGACCATTACGCCTCTGAATGTAGTTGGACAAACCTACAACCAATCAGAGTAATGGCAGTTAGGGATAGTAAACCATCAGCTAAAATAAACTCACCAAATCTGTCAGAAATATGGAAGCACATCCTTGTATTGTCATCTGTTTCAGCGATGATTTTGACCATAACATCTTTTTGAACATTTAGCATACATAATGAAGCCTGGCCAATGCACCCACTGAAGTGTTGTCTCCAACCAATTAGCAAACTAATAATTAAGATATGCTGTGAGGGCAAGCAGTGCATGTGTGCATCTATGAGACAGCAATGAGCAGCACTGGAGTTCCACAGGGGACTGTTTTGGCTCCCTTCATGTTCACATTGTACACAGAGGACTTCAAGTACAGCTCTGAGTCTTGTTACATCCAGAAACACTCTGATGACACTGCTGTTGTGCTGTGCATTGGGAACAGACAGGAAGGGGAATAAAGGGATCTGGCCGGTGTCTTCTGTGACAACAAGGTTTCCTGCTGAATATCTACAACACCAAAGAAAAGTCTAAGACCTCTCTTCAGCCTGTCGACATCGGTGGGGTGTACATCAAGGCTGTGGTGACATACAAATATTTTGGTGTACTGTATATCTGGGCAACAAGGACTGGTGTCAGAACACAGAAGCATATTAATGAAAGGGACTGACCTGGCTATTTTCCTAAGAAGGCTCAGGTCCTTCGATGTTTACCTTTAGGACACTCAGTGGTGCACAGTGCACTTTTTTATGCTGTGATCTGCTTTTTGTCCCTATGTAAGATTGCTGGACAGACTAGTGAAAAGTTTGGGTCAGTATTTAGAGATCTGGACTCAAGGGGAGCAGTGGTGGGCAGATGGAGCCCATCGTGGACGATTCAGACCACCCACTTCATCTCATTCGGTCCCAACAGAGGAACATCACTACACTGTAGGACTGAACATAATAGAGCTCCCCTTATCTCCCCTGTCATCAGAATGCTGAACACCACAACTGATGTTGGATTATTGACATTTTATTGGTTTCATTTTATTTGAATTTCAAATTTTCTTTCATTCATTTGAAATTTTATCTAAATGGGATTGATAAAATTAACTTCATTTTAATTCCTGTATCTGATGCAGGAGGCATCAGACATATTTTTCTGCACATGCAGTGAGTGCATGGCGGAGGGTGTCATGGTCCACAGTGTCCCCACATGATGGTCACCATGGTAATGGAAAAAACTGCTCATTCTTGAGGAGCAAGGTATTACTTTTGAGGTATGATTCCAGGTTTCCCAGGCGGACACAAGTCAGTAGTGAACAGGCAGCCTTCACAGTTGCAGCCTGTCATCATATCAAAGCACATCAGAGCCACTTCATGTCAGATACAGGGTTATGACTGTCTCATGGTGTTTTAGAGCAAGTGGAAATTAGTTCGAATGAGAGCAGTTCCAGACTGATATGTCAGAGCAAATTCATTTGCTCAGGTCGATCTGTCTGGTTCCCAGGCTACACAGAATCCATAATTGTCTTTCTGCATATTGCAATTAAAGTTGTCGAGGAAGGGGCAATAATTTTACAGTGGTCTGTGGTCTCTGTTTTTGGGCTGCAGAAAACTGACTCTGTGATTGGGTACAGTGGTCCGGCACAGGTGTTTTAGCAGAGATCAGACTTCACAGATGCAACATTACTCACATAACAAAATGAAAAATTTGAAAAGTAGCTCAACATTTCCATAACAGCATGGAATAGCTTTAGGTTTTATATATTTATATGCAGGTTCGTGATACGCACTGTGAGGAGAGAACAGCAGAAGGAAGGTTAGTATTTTCAAATTCTAGAGCTCCCCAATCACTTTTACCTTTTGAGTTGAGTATGTCTGACTTATTTCGGCCAACTCAGAGCTACACAAACTAATTGTATTACTCTCAGCTTTTTTATTACATTTTAATAATGTCACTGAAACGAGGGCAAAGTACAGTGTCATAAATCTCCACTGTGTCACATATCCCACTGCTCATTCATGCTCACAGCTGCAACCTTGCTGAAAAGTAATTAAATGGTGAGATTTATTCTGCACGGATTCATATTTGACACACAAAAAATTAATGTCATCTAACAGTGGAACCACCAGGACTGATGAAATAATTCTATGCATTACACTGATAGTCATGAATGAAAAGTCGTTTTCTGTGCCGACATTCTAACACGCCACATTAGAAAAGCAGAAGCATTAATAATAGTATTAATAACGCTGTATTCGAGTTACAGAGCTGACTGACATACCTTTATGAAAAAGCCTCAATCATGTTATTAATGTCAACCTGTGCCTCTGCCACAGCATAAAACAGGAACATCTGTTTATTTAGTTATTCAGTATTACTAATTACTTCTTCTGTTCAGGTTACATGACATAATGGTGAGATTTAACCGATCAAACCTCAGGTATTAATGTCTCTGATGCCCCGGAAAATGAATTGTGTTACCATGATAACATTTTAATCCCTTCATAAATACAGTGATACTATATTTAACAAGGATGTGTAAAGACAGTGAGCGTGACAAAATCACGGTTATCAAGCCCCACTGATATAGCTGCTTACTGTGGAGACTGCAGTCGACGCGCAAGTAAACGTGAGGCTTAATTTGTCTGCAAGAAAATGTGTTTTGATGGATTACTTTAGCAGGTCTTTCAAATTTCAGATTCAGGCTACTTTCACACCTGTTTTGCTCCAGACTTTCAGGCTCTCAGGCTCTTGAGCATTTTTCAGGCCAAGGACCCTCAAACTAATGGAGCGATGGAGCCTGTTGGAGCCATATAGTACATTGTACAAAACTGTGTTTCATAGTAAACTGGGCCTCATGTATAAATGTATGTTGTTATTGTGCATTCAATATTAAGCTGTTCAAATTATAAACAGGTTCATATATTCATGTTTGTATTTGACACATGTGCAACATGTGCCAACATGTAGCACTGGGTTGTTACCAGTTACCAGTAGCATCACTATTGTACGTCACATAACAGACACCTGGGCAGAACACACACCTGGACCACAGCGTCTGCTGGTTCGGTTCGGATTTGGGCCTCGGTCCAGAGTTTGAGAAGTGGGAAACTAGACACTTAGGTTTAATGTTGCTAGCACTCTGGGTGTTGCATTCACAGTCTGTCAGAATTTCTGATGGCTCACGTAACGTGTTTTTTCCACGGGTTTTCTCCTCGTTAGACTAACAGCTAAAGCAATTTTTTTTGAGTGGCACACGATTGACCTGCACTACCTTTGAAACTGGCCGACTGGTTGTGTTGACATTCCGGCCTTGATCCATCTGTGGATGGTACACGTAGGCTTCCACCCAAATTAGTGCGATGTCTCACCGTGACGTGCAGCACCCGACTTATCTGCCCTTGGATGGAGGTTGTGAGAGTCATATCAACTTCAGGCTGTAGTCTGGACCTGTATTTGTTTTTCAGGTAGGTGAGTGAGGAAAATCCACCTTTGCAACATTTACATTTTTGGAAAATAATGGGAAAATATTTTTTAAAATAAACAAATAAAATAAAAGTGTGTTATCAATCACCCCCATAGGGGTCGCAGACCTCCTGTTGAAGACTTCTGATTTAGGGCATTTATTTGCAGAACATGGCAAATGCTCAAAATTAAAAAAAAAAAAGATGCATGTACAGTTTTCAGACTCAAATAATGAAAAGAAGACAAGTCCATGTTAGTTTTTTCATAGAATGATACTAATGTTTTAACTAAGGAGGAGTTCACAAATCAATATTTGGTGGAATAATTATGAATTGTTTACTTTTCCTCATTAAATAAGATTTGGTTCAGGTGATCAACTAGTCAGTACTTCATTAAGTAGAATGAGATGGGCTTGTGTTGGAATTCAAGACACCAGGATGAAAAGGCTGTCATACATGTAGAGATGATGATTTCAGAAAAAAAATTGCAGTCGTCTCTCTTTTCTCTGGTGCTGTATATATGTACACCTGTACACCAAACCCGACGAGGGGAAGCTGATTCAGTTAAGACAAAACCATGGCTTGAGTTAGAATTTTGGGAGTTTTGGGACATTTGTGTAAATTTCAGAAAAAGAAGAAAAAATTACGTACAAAGTAAAAATGAGGTAAATGAACATAATGTTAACGCCAGATGCATTATCATCTATAAAGGGAGACACAGCAAATGCAAATGATTAAGGCAGGAAATATTTCTTTGATCATAAAGTTTCAGTTTGGAAGCAGAACTAAGTGGATCAGGTTTGAACCTTGGTTTTGATGTAGGTCTGAACTTCCAGGTGAGAAAACACCCCTAGTAAAGCATTGTTCTAACACCACTCTTTTGCTAAAATTGAACCCAGAGCAGTCATGCATCACCTGTGTACCTTTCACAGATGCGACTTGTGTGTTTTGTGCACCACTTTCTGTGAAATCTACATTGAGCCTGTTGTTTTTTTACAGCCTGTCAAGATAAAGCAATTTGGCCTTCAGGCTTTCCACCAGCGACCTTAGCATCATTTTCTATCTTTAATCTCCTCTGAAAAAAATGATGAGACCTTGAAGCCTGGGCTGATCTCGGTTAAGGGGAGAAGAGGAGGTACATCTGTACCTGTCCCGCTGTGTCATGTAAACAAATGATGCACTCCCAAGGTGCTTATGAAATTTTGAGCTGAGATTCCTATTTACTCAGCAAAAATACGATTAAGATAATCAACATAGTCGTTTTCATTATCCCTAAACTAGAATTTATCTTCTGTTGTTTAATGAGACAGCTTGATTAGCATCTCATAACCTTGGGGCATGAAATGGATTTTCAATGGCTGATGCTGTTGCTAGTCAGAGTCCGGTACCAGGACTGTTCTGCATGCATATGAATGTGTTATCACAACGATGCATGATGGAATAATCTCAATAAATTGGATTTGGATACAAACAAAGTAAATATATTTCCTGCCAGGTCACATTTTGTTTACTCCCTATACTTTCTTTAAGTGCCTTTTCTGCTCATACACCACCCACAATACATATAATTATATTTTGTCCTTGTCCTTGTGCCACAAATTGGAGCTTATCAGTCCTGGGTTATTGTGACCTTTAAATAGAGCTGCTGCTGGGCTCTACCCATTGAGAAATTCAATTTTTGTCTGCCTTGAGATGCCAACATCCCAAAGAAAGCCCTATCATATGGAAAGGTGTTCTGTGTAGATAAGTGCTGAATACAGTTGAGTTGTACAGAGTGTGAATTAAAATCAAGCATTTGTGTGATAGCATCGCAGTTCCACTTCAGGATCCCACTGAGTCAGTGTTTGTGTGATGACTTTGTCTGCATCAGTGCCGCTCACGAGATATAATAAAGATAAAAACGTCTCGCAATGTTAAAACCTTTTTCCTACGTGCAGTTCCCGAGCTCTATGCCACATCCTGTTCTCACATGGTTTCATAATGTGCCATGTTCCCAATGCAGACACTGAACTACGTTTCCATGCACATAATATTTTTCCCGTTATCCTGAAAGGCACATTTCTTAAATAAACTCTTTACATGGGCAATGAAAATGAATCTTCTACGGATATTCCTGTTTACATGAAATTGTGCATACCCTCATAAAAATAATCTTTCCACTGGTGACATGTGTTCTACTGTGTGAACTCAGCCTCACGCTAACGTTACTTCAAACAGTCTTGAAAAGGGAACTTTTTAGACATTTGTGCAGAGTCGTAAGCCTGCAGATATTCTTAATGTTTAAAATCTTTGTTTCTCTGTCTGACTGAAAATGTTGACTTTTCTTTGAAGTATTCTGATTTTGACTTTGTTTCTACCACAGCTGATCTACACCTGCTGATAACACACATTTTCCAAAGGTCCAAAAAATATTCCTAAAATCAGAATAACATCACATGTCTTACGTCTTACAAAATTGCTCCATTTGGAAAATGCCTTCGTCAGGAAATCTAACTGAAGTATATACTGATACGGGCTAACGTTAGGTCCACTGACAGGTGGACCAGTAATAATGTCAATTATCTTTTTACTGGGGCACCTGTGAGTGGGTTGGATATATGAGGCTGCAAGTGAACATGTAGTCCTTGAGGATGATGTATTTGAAACAAAAAAATTGGCAGTGTAAGAATGTAATCAACCTAGAGAGGAACCAAATTGTGATGTCAAGACAACTGGGTCCAAGCATGTGTAAATCTATGGGTCTTGTTTGGTGGTCCTGGTCTTGCAGAAGCCCATGAGGAAGGAAGGACAACTTGATCTCAATCCAGTAGAGCATCGAGAAGTAAACAATACAACCACATGATGTTGTGTCGGTTCCTCCATTTGATGGCAGAACAGCTCTAACCCCAGACATGAGTTCTACCACACCTCTGAAAGCTGCTGTAATAACTGACAGTACACGTTAGACTTTATAGTGACACATACTTCAAATCCTGTAAGTTGACGCTTGGGCCTCCACGAATCTAACCTGTTTTTACAACACATTTCACAAATGCTCAGTCGGACTGAAATCCAATTGTTCATCCCTAGACCACTTTTGCTCTGGTGCTATCCGCTGCAGACTAAAACACCCAACAAGATCTTTAGGTTTAGATGCAAAGACCCAGTTGTTTACCATCACAATTTGGTCCGTGTCAAAGTTACTTAGATCCTTACTTAGTTTGGACAATTTGCTGCTTTCGGTGCAACGACTTCAAGGGCTAAATGTTCACTTGCTACCTAAGACATCCACCCACAGACAAAAGCCATTGGAATGATACAATCAACATTGTGACCACTTTACCGTTTACTGGTCATAATGTTATGCCTGAATGATGTATGTTCTGTAAATGACACGTGTCAAATTCAGACTATTCACCTATTTGGAATAATTGGGCGAAGGTGGTGTGCATGTAAATAAAGTCATTTAGTCTTCCACAAGACGCAGATTGAATATTTTCAAATCAATGAATTGATCAGATTAATGCACCAAGGGTTCGTTATGTTTGTTTAGGAGCAAACAGCAAACAAACAGTGTTACTGATCAGCTGATCTGTACAAAGCTGTTCATCTTTGGAAGCGGGGAAGGTCAAATCAGAGCTGAAAGGTCAGAACTCCTTTAATGGCTGGAAGTATGTTCATTTCTCTGCCTTCGTAGTATATGGTAAGGATTGTACGTAGCTTGATTGATATGTATGACTATATTCGTTCATCTTGTGATAATGAAGTACAGAGTTCTTTGTGTATACTTACTGGCAGTGGATTGTAAACGTAAGGACCCAATAGTGTTGACGATATTGCACTTTTGCTTTTTGTTCAGCAGGATTAGTAGCTCTGAGTTTTGATTTAAACAAAATGTGAAATATGAAAAAATCTGTTTGTTTTTTGTCATTTAAAGGCCAGGGTTTGTTCGGGCCTTGCATAAGAACAGCTCAGATTATATAAACTGATTCCTTCCCCCCTACTTTACCAGGAAAGCCTTGAAGCTGCAGCTCTGACAGCAAAACACAGTCTGTTTGGAAGTTTTTCATGGTCTTAAATAGCTTTTGTTGTGCTGCGTCACTTTGGCATTGCTGTCAGCCCGTCTGTATTGATCTTGGCCCAAGCTGTTTGTCTCATACATTGTACAGGATTCACAATATTTGTTTTGTTTACTGCCTGTGTGAATAGCTATTTGTGAGAATCATTTATATTATTAGTATTTCTGTTTTTCACTTTTTCCCTCTCAGACAGCTGTAAGATAAAGTTATACCTTGGTGATGCTGAGCAGGCTTCAGCACATCTTTCCAGTCTCACAAGGCTGACAGTAAACATCCTGAGCTTGTCACACAAACACCAAACAAGTACTCATCTGCTTTCTGTAATGTCTGTGGAGCTGATAGGACATGCTCTTCTGACACACTCGCTGCCCTGTCATTCCTGTCTGTCTTTAAAGCGCAAACGTCTACCTGAGGCTTTAATCCTCCTATCAGACAGACCTGGATTTCCCCAACAGCACAGCTCCCTAACTTGTCAGCAAGTGCCTCAGGACATCTGTGAATCTTAACTGGCCTCAGTGAACTGCATTAAAGGGCAGCCACCATGCACATTTTCTCACCTAAAAGCTGAAACCTTTTTTGTTATTACACTCTGACAGTGCAGCACCTTGGCAAGTGACAGAGTTTCAATATTTCCATGTTTCAGTGGACTGACCTTTTACAAAGGCATTCCATTTGTTGTTTAATAGACACATGCTCTATTGGTACTGTACACGCCATCTCAATTCTAAGTGAACATTTAGGATTTTGTACACACTTGACCTGAAATCCACCTATTCCCATGGTGATACTTGTTTTCTTTGGTATGCAGTCTTTTATGCAGCTGTTATTAATTCAGCTGTAATAAAAATGATGATTACAAGTTGGTGTGGGATTACTTGTAAGGTAAGAAATAGACATAATATGGTGCAAATTTCTGCAGATGAATGCACTATGTATCTCATAATTTACCCCACATCATATTATATTGTGTTGTGTAGATAATAATAATAGGATGGTAAAAAAAAAAAATACAGCATGAAGCTCAGAAACGAAACAAGGGAATTAAATGTACTGTGTAAAAATAGCTCTATGTTTGTGTTAGTTAGTCATTTTTTGAGGAAAACATTTTCCGTGCTGACACGTGCAGCATATTCCAGGTAAGTGTCAGACTTGCTAATACCAATCTCCTTATGCAGTGTAAAGTACTGTGGATTGGGAAGCTTAAAACTTGCAAATGCAAGGTCTGTTCTTTTTCTGAAAAAATACACAATACGAATACTTCTGTTATGACTAACGTGCACAGTACTGTGCAAAACTCTCAGGTCGCCTTGGGTTTGTTGTTTTAGCAGATTTTTAGGTGTTTATACTGCACACATACGGTGCACATTTTCTGTATTTTTATTTACAATCCTACAAAAACAACAAACTAAAGGTGGATATTTGCAAATATTACCTCCATACCAATTTTAACATAAGGTCTATTCATGTATTGCATATGGCCATTTTACACTTGATAATAATATAAGACAAGACAACAAACGTTATGTCGCCTAAGATGTTTGCACAATACTGTATTTAAAGTGTTTCAAATCGTACCGTGGGTTTGCACCTCTTTCAAATGAATTGCATCCTTTTGTTTTCTGTCTGTTTGTTAATACTTTATCTCTAAAATTGTGTGTCATTTTAAACTTACACCACTTACATCACTTAAAATGAAGATAAATCATTAGTGATCTTTGGGTTTAAGTGAAGGTTAATGGTAATTAAAGGTTAAAATGCTTTAGAAACAGACTGTCAGCTGTGAGGAAATTTAAAAGGAAACCTTAATTTACACTGCCAATCACAAGTTTGGAGACACCTTTGCATTCAGAGTTTTTTCTTTATTTTTATTATTGTCAACATTGTACGTTAATACTGAAGACAAGCCGTGAAAGAACACATATAGAATTATGTAGTGAACAAAAATGTGTTTAATAACCCACACCATGTTTTATATTTTTAGATTGTTCATTGTCGATAGCTTTGTACACTCATGGCATTCTTTCATCAGTTTCTGGAATGTTTTTTCAAATCACAGTCACATTTGGGGACATGTTCAAAGTTCTTGAGATTTTCCAGATTGTCTGACCTTCATTTATTAAACTATACGTTGGGCTGAATTTTCTCTTTTCTTGCCATAATATGGGTTTGTACAGTAGTTGGACCAATATGGCTATTGATCTGTACCCGCCCTTCCTCTGCACAAGACAACTGATGGTCTAAAACACGTAAAAAAACAAGAAATGGCACAAGTGAACTCTTGTAAAGCCACACCTGTGAACTGAATACGGGTCCAGGTGACTACCTCTTTAATTGGATGTGAGAATTCCATTAGTGTACAAAGCTAAATGTGGCTAACTTGGACAAAAATAAACATAAATAATAAATAAACATGTTCTGTGTCTAACGCTATTTTTTGTTTGCTACATAATCCCATTCATGTTCTGTCACAATTTGGGTGTCTTCAGTATTAACTGACAATGTGAGAGCAATAAAAATGAAGAAAAACAACAGCGGTTGAAGGTGTGTCTACCTTTTTGACTGGTAGTCTACTTACTTTTTAACTAAGCTAAATTTACTTTTGAAATTTCTTCACAGCTGACAGTCTCTGTTTCAAGCACCTTAGACATCCTTAACTCTTAATTACCATTATAACTTTTGTATGTAATTTCAGGAATAGGATAAATGCTGCACCGAGCCACCGTAGCGTGTTTGTCTTGTGTGGGAGTTAGTTACACTTAAGAGACATGGACCTTCGTATAGCCATTGTTAATGGGATATTTGGTTAACCTCTTAGATTTCTCGATGCAGAATTGTTACGTTTATAACACCCTGCCTCCTAATATCTGCATAGTTATCAGAGTTGAGACTGCGGGGGGCACATTGCATCATTTCAGACCTCATTTAACACAAAGCCATGCCCCTTTCTAAAACCCAAATTGCTCGCCATGGAGCAGCTGAGTGGCTCCAGACATTCATTAGCTTAATGAAAACAGGCCACTCTTCTTCTACCGCCCAGCGAGTGAGTTCTTGACGTAGCTGCAACGACCATCTGCTCTAAAGCTCCCTGCCAGCTATAGGATAGTCCTGTCAAAGCAACCCCTGTGAAGAAAGGCAACCACAAAGGTGCCTTAATCACTCAGATCTGAGGACAGCCAAGGACAGTGGGGATGCGTTTTTTTTTTGTCATGATGATTTCATCTCCTCGTCCCCTGGCGCCTCCCAAACCTAAGATGTACCGCTCACTTGTGATGATAATGATGTTGGTGAAATAAGCTGAGTGTGCAGTTGCTGGAGTTGAGTTGCAGGAGCCACACAGCTGGCAGTGGAATTATTAACAGCTCAGCCACAGTGGGAGAGGCTGCTTTGTGAAAAGGTTAATATCATTTTAGAGTTGGCCAGACTATGTTGCAGTGGGCGGCTGACCACCTGTTCAGCTCTGGAGGTGGTCTCCCATCATTTCATCCAAATGCAAACATTTGAAGGTCAAGCAATTTACTACATTTTAAAAATACTAATCATAAGAAACATAACCCTCAGTCTTTACAGATGTGTTTATACAGGAAAACATTTTGTACTTTGTTTTAAAGGATCATTAGGTGCCAGTTCCTTGAAAATTGCCCCATTTAGCTTGACTTGGTTATAGGTCTCACCTCTTGAAGTAACGACCACTAATCTCAGCAGCGTTGTGCAGGAACCCAGAGCTACTTTTCTCAATATGAACGGTACTGTAGCTGGTGCACCGTGAGAGGGAAATGATAGTCAGAGCCCCAAGGCATGAATCTGATAGTTTGTCATCTGGATAGTATTCCTTAATTTCCCACTGGGAAGAAACTCATTATTTCTGACTTTATCTCAGCACTGACCTCTGGAACAGTCTCAGGAATGTTATTGGTTTGTGCCCGTGTTCCCCATGTTTTTTTTTTTTTCCTCTCTGTCTCTGTATGACAAGGATGACCCTAAACAGCAGTAAGATACATGACTAGTGAGGGCACAGTTCAAGCAAACGACGGATGCATATTTTATGCTGGAGCACAGATGAGAGTCCTATTCACCTTTCATGTGCTACACGGAGAGCACAGTTATACTGATTTATTGTAGTCTATGTTGCGGTTTTTTCTCGTATGATGTATGGTGAACGCTGTGTGAGATTATATTGATATCAGATGACTAATGGTCAACAAACAGCCAAATGGATCAAACTCTTTATACCTCAACAGTGTATAAAGAAAAGGACTCCCTCAGAAGCATTTATCTTCATATACAGATGCACTGAAAATCGTGTCATGAAATTAAATTTTCATAGTATTTGTCCCAAAGCATTGATAGGTGTCTCATTGCTGTCTTCCCTCTGTGTCACAGTTTAATTTTGTTGGGAAACTGCTCGGACCAAGGGGAAATTCCATGAAACGATTACAAGAGGAAACAGGAGTGAAGATGTCCATCCTCGGCAAAGGGTCCATGAGGGATAAAGAAAAGGTAAGATATTGATTTGTGTTCGAAAGAAGTTGTTTGGTTTGAGATAGGAATAAAATGGAAATATTTACAGGGACAAACTACTTGAAATTCCACCAGTGCACGAAGAATATTCTCACCAACAGAGCAGTACTGAGATGAATAGCACCCGGTGTAGAATTAATAGTTTTCTCTTGAAATACATATGTACGAGAAAATCTGCATTTTTTTCTGCGTGTTGTTTAGTAGCATATTCTGTAATAGTCAATTATAAATGCAAAGTAATGGATCTTTTGTGCCACAGTCATTTATCCTGCTGACTCGTGCTTCCCTGGAGCCAAACTTATCTGAGCATGTACACTGACAGCCTGCTGGATCTGGTATTCACTCATGACAGGTCTCAGGGAGCTGCTATTGAGTTACGTCGCTATCATTACTGTATTCTCTGATTCAGACATCAAGACATGACAAAAGACCCGCAGTCTTACCACCTCTTTGATGAAACCGGAGCTGCATATAAAACGTAAAGAGCACACCGAAGGTAAAACCAGGCAGAACATCCTAAACAAATCTGTATACTTCCAGCTATGATGTATTAGAATAACTAAGCCTTTATTTTTTTATTCTCTTTATTATGTATTTATTCTCGGAAATCTTCTCCAAGCAACCTCTCAGCATCAATCACTTCACAGAGATGCCAAGATTGCACTGTGGAAAATAAAAAGATGCAAAGGTGCAATGTCGACAAAGAAATCAGTGTGAAATGATAAGAAATACAACCAACAGATCAACTATCAAAGCAGTAAAACCACAGGCAGTCCGGCGGTTATTACCCACAATACTCAAGTACATTTACTCAACTGGTTTGCAGAACACTGTTACTTTTACCCTTTTACTTGCTCATTTATACTTTTAGTGAAAAAACTGAGTTCCATTTGGCCACAACTCAGTGAGTAGGAGCAAAATGATCCCACAAAATGAAATAAATAAATCAAAGGAGAGGAAACAAATGAGTACAAAATTAGCAAAGTAGTTAAGCAAATTAACAATGGAGCAACTCCTCTGCAGTGAGGAAGAAGGACTTAGGAGATGCTGTGGAGTTCAGGAGAGAGAGGAGGCAGAGAATGAAAACTGTATGTGTTCAAATTTTCTGTCAAAGTCCAAGGTTATCCTCTAGTTGCCAACTGTAACTTTGAGGTCAAGGTCACATGATCATAAAAGGTCAAAATTTTTGACATAAGGTGACTTTAATATTTGTGCTCTAACTTAAACAAATGAAGCTAGATTAACCAAACTTGGTATATTGGTGGACCTTGAGACAAGTATTTGTGACTGTGTATTTGGTGACAAAATGTCAAAGGTCAAATTTACATGGTCAAATCAGTTATGGCATATGGGAACTTCATCATCAGAGCGAGGACCACCAAATTTGAACACAAATGATTTAGCATTTGTCTGCATAACTGACGAGTGCAAATCTACTTAAGTATATTCCTCTAGTTAAGGTCAAGGTCACATGGTCATAAAAGGTCAAAATCATTGTTGACATATAATGACTTTATTATCAGCAACTTTTATTATCTGTGCTCTAACTTGAAATCAAATGAAACTAGGTTGACCAAACTTGGCATGCAGTTTGAGACTAGCAAATTTGACTATGCTTTTGGTGACAAAAGGTCAAAGGTCAAGATTACAGAGTCATAATAGAGCAAAATCAGGTATGTCATAGCAACTTTATTCTCAGAGCTAAGACTACCACATCTGAACATAAATGGGTCTGCATCACTAAAGAGTGCATTACTAGTTAAGTATATGCCTGTAGTTACCAAGAATTAATCAACAGCAGTTAAAAGTAGATCTGCAGATCTGCACGTGTACCCTTTTTGTCAAATATGATAATATAACATTCAGTGAATCTTTTTGTTAACTTTCAAGCCATACTGTAAATTTAACACTTTATGACCTCATCAATCTTGAAGGTCAACTACAAAGTCATGGTCCCATGTCATTGATAAGGTGTTGTAACTTGAGTTCACATTTGGTGGCCATTTCATAACTAGAAGTCACTCATCAGAGGTGCAGCCCTCAAGACATTATAAATGTTAATTTATAGAGCTGACTTGTGTAAACATTCTAAAGAAAAAATCAGCAATGAGTAACACTGTTAAAGTCAGTAACTGTGATTGAAGTACCTCAATCATCGTTACTGACTTTAACGGGTACTGTATTTATTTACCTTCACCAGGAGAACATATAGTTTAATAGAACAAAAAAGACAAAAAGCCAAGTAAAGTTATTGTCAATGTTCAGTGAAGCTATTTTCTTTACCAAAATTATACCTATTGGTAAAATTGTGTCATATTATGTCATATATTAAAGATCTTATTATTGAATGCAATGGCTTAGTTTTGAAAATGAAAAGACGTTCTTCCATCATTTTAGTTTCACTTTCAGCTGCTAGTGACAAGTCCCCATTGGCCATGGCATAAACTATATTTTTGGAATTTAAGGATAAATATAAGAATAAATGCAGTTCCT
>JAQQAE010003683.1:0-19824 GCA_029823295.1 Pseudamia nigra | reverse complement strand
ATGCTAGATTTATACTTATCAGGTTCCAATAACCCCAAATATCAAAGAGAAATAAAAAAATCCATATCAAATAACAGTTCGGGTCTTAGGAGGTTAAGGTCCAGAAAATTTTAATATTACACCAGAAAATGTATGTCTCCTTTAAGGTTAGTAACCTCTTAGATTGATCTAACTTATCATCACTGCCATATTTTTTTTATTTCAATTGGTTATTTTTAAAGTTTGGATCAAGCCTTTGTGACCTTCATTTGACATTTATTCAGATAAGAAATGAGAAAACAAGCACAGTGTACTGTGAGTTGGCCTCTTTAATCACAGCTTAACAGATTTTGCCTGTTAAAGCTGTTGTCTTCCCCTAATTACCCTGATCTAATAAGTGCATTTGCTTGGTGTGACAGACATATATCCCAAACTATTATGGCTGTCATTAACGGGCTGAATCATTTTTCAGCGAGTGCATTCTCATTTTTGCTTAATTAGACATTGCTAAATGTTAACAGTTAAAGCTTGGGCGAGCAAGTCGGTTCCCATTCAGATTTACACCCAGGCAGAGCAGATGGCAATAAATTAAGAAATGAGACAGCGAGAAAATATGAGACAGGGAGAGAATGGGCAGTGGCCTAAACAATCTCTGAAGTTCTATTTAATGGTAGCAAACACAGAACCTGCCATGTTCACTTTTGTGCCATGTTTGAAGTTGCCAGCCTCTAGTCTAATCAACAGTTGTGCAGCAGACAATTTCTTCCCACTCCCTGATACCATGTGTTATTATGCTTTTCAATACAAGGTCCAATTATCTGTTTAAAAGTGTGGCTATTATTCACATCTGATCACGTCATTCAGCACCAGTTACCACACCACAAATCTGCTACTGTCTGCAAGGCTTATAGTGTTGATCCAATGAATAAATAACACATTTCACACCAACTGAAAAAGCTCAAGTGATTATGTGCATTTATGTTTCACTGAATCAGCGCAGTCAAAAGAAAAGTACATCCTGCCTATAGATCCTCCCAAGGTATTAGCCAGGGTATCACATCTAGGTGGATAGGAGAGAATTTTTGAACTCATGGAGTTGTTTTAATTGTGATTATTTATGTTGTTATTTATTATTTTTATGGTTATAGTCTAGACAGGTTTTGACTTTAAGGATCAGGAATGGCTTAAATAAGAAAGACAGAAAAGGATGAAACATGAACACTATCAAGAAACAATAAAAAAGTAGGTCAGTAATCACCAATGTTGGATTGTTTTCAATAATTGTCAGCAATTTAAATAATCAGGATAATCATTGCCATTTCCTTGTATAAGAATGCTATCAGAAAAAAAAAAAAAAAACATTTCATGTATATTGTTTTCTGTGGTCTGACTGGTTCTTTTTAAATAAAATAATCTTTTGTACCTCACTTTTCTCTTTCTATGAATTTAAAATAAACAATTGACTACTTTGGTTTTGTACCTCGGTTGGACATGTTCACATTTTATTTACAATAGGCAAAGCATTTATTTTATATTTTAAACTCTTGTGCCTATTTTGTCATAAGGTGTGTCTACATTAAACTATTATTAGTCTCATCGTACAGTAGTGCCATAAAGTTAACAGAATAGACATTAATATTAATCACTATACTGATTCAAATGTCAATATTATTACAGCCCTACAAATGAAAACGCTGATCTCCTGTGTGTGTGATTCCATCGTAACATTAGAGCGTAACCATCCTAATGACTACCTTCTTCGCTTTTTGCAAACTCACAATGTCACACAGCATACGTTGTGGATCTGCAATGTTTAAGGATTTAAATAAAAGTATAAGAGTAACCTGTGCATCAAAAATGGGAGGTATCAGGGTTGAAAATCGACTCTAGCTGCTCTGACAGAAGAAGGGTGACATTTAAGAAGGGTGGGCTCCTTCAGTCATAAGAAACTGGTCTGAACCGGCCCAAATCGGGATGAGTCAGAGCAGTGTAAACCTTTCATACTGTATTTAATATGAAATTAGTAATTCTTTTTAAACATGTACACCCATATCTAGTCATTTCTCTTTAGCTGTAATAAATAAACCTATTTTTTTCTGCATACTTTTGCTCCATGTTGGGAAAACATTACCGGTATATGATGTGACAGGTTTCCAGGAGGGACACAAACGCGGTGATAGCAAAACAAACCCGCCGCATATCTCATACAACTCAATTGTTGCAGACTTTTTAAAAGACTTATGACTGTTGAGCACCTTGACGGGCCAAAGGATCCAAATGGTGAACATAAATAAAACAAAACTGGGAGAAAGAAGTAATTCCTTGTGGCAAGTGAACACAGATCATTTTATTATTTATAATCCATGAGGTTGAAGACATAAAGTCGGTGTGAAAACAGGTACTGAATGGAAAGAAGCTGTGTGATTAGGATTACAAAGCTCATCTGGTTTCCTTGACACTAGAACCGCCATGAGCTCTATTAAAATGCATATAACTCTGTTTGAATAAAAACCCTATGTCTCCCAGTTGATGTGAAGTTGAAGTGTGTATCATCTCATGTGTTTTGGGGATTCTGGAATAAAAAAGAGAGGAAAAAAGGAGTTTGGTTTTTTACCCAGAACTGCCAACTGGCCATTTTATTTTTCATCACTGTTAATAAAGAATTGTAAATAGACTGCATTCATATAATCATATGTATTATATAGTCAGCCAGACACACAGCACAAAACACTTTTAATATTCTCCCATTTTTATATAACTGTCTGCTTAATGTGAGTTAACATAACAGAATATGAATAAAATAAGCAACACAATGGAACAAAAATAAATGACATAATACATACAATGAATGAAAATATTATTTTAGCAAAAATTAGCTTATGCTCTGTCAAATGGTTGACTAGGCTGTTAAAAAAATAACCACTGGTGTACCATGCATGTCATCCATCATGCCTCATAAAGCTTATTATATTATGCATTTGCCTCATAATGTCATAAATCCTAATATCCTATGATTTCAAGTCAAAATACTGTCACTGAAACATTTCAAATTTGCCAGAACAGCTGACCAATTCAAGATCTAATTATTATTATATCAATTTGAATAGAGCAAGCACCATCTCCACTACAGCCTCTCTCTCTGTCTCACTCACACACACACACACCCCCCCACACACACACACACACAATAGCAATATATACACGATGCTATGATTAAACTGTTGTTACCACAGCTAGATTTTCAACTAAACTGATACAGTTATTTATGCTCTTCAAAATAAACTCAACCACTGCAAGTTAATGCAAGGCAGGAGACTCGGAGAGACGGCTTTTTCTTTCTCTGTAAATATTCTAAATCCATGCGCATTTTTCATGAGATTCTCTCACTGTTATTCTAATGTTCAATGTTTATGAGCAATGTTCATTTCTATCTGTTTGCCTGCTTTCTCGTATTTTATTACATACATTTTCTCATTGCAGACGATTTAACTCAAGTTAATTTATATTGTTATTTGGCAGAAATAAAAGAAAGCCTAATGTGGCAAAATTAATAAGATTATTGATGATGTTATGTTAATTCATCCATTTTTATATGCTATTTTGAAAAAGAAATGTAAAATGACCTCACAGCAGCTCTATCAGGTACTGCACTGCTGGAGGTTCTGGAGTTAAATAAAAAATGTTGATCTCCAATTAAAAAAAAAGTTAAAACACAGGTTAGGTTGTACGAGAAGACGGTATCAAAGTAAGGTCAGTTCTTTTTTTAAAAATAATATCTATACTGGATGATAAAGTAAATGTTCCTTCTGAACACTAAACCAATTCCTTGCAGTCAGATTAAACCACATGTAGAGCCATATTCAAGGAGGAGGCGCATTGGCTATATAGAATGCTTTTGATATTCCATCCAGCCGGGCAACATTATAATGCTCTGCAGATGTGCAGAGATGTGCTTGTGCCCTTGACTGAATGCTGGTGACATTTGACAAATCAGTGCTCTCCTTTTATGGCATTTAAGTTGCACAGGTCTGCCTTTGTCCTTCTGCACTGAAATGAGAACTCCTCTGGCTTCTGCTAACGTCACTCGCTGTCACTGATGCAAGCAGGATGGACTGTTTGTGGGCTTTTTGTTATGCTGTGTATGAAGTTCTCTCTTATCTTCAAAACTAAGTACAGAATACGTTAACACTAGATGTTTCCTGTGTTCTGTTCAAAAGTTTCTTTCCTTTTGTTTACATTTCCCCATCCACAGTAATGACTGCAGTCAATGGGGGAATTCTCGCCCAATGAATGCCTTATTATATGATTATATGAGACAGCTCTAAAAAAGTGTGGCTGTGCATAGGCTTGGTGATGCTTAATTAAGTGGCTCTGATGCCGTGGAGCTGTCACTTTTTGCGACTGGAGAACAGGGGAGAACTGAAAATGAATTAAGCCCTTTTGGTATGCACTATTGACAAACAATGCACTGCTCATGAATATGAAAATCAGCACACCATGCGGCCCCAGAAATGCTTCTTAGGATTGACATGCACAAACTTGGCAATTTTGGATGTTTTTACTATATGTCACATACTGTACATGTCCTGGAGTGTTAGATGCAGGAATAAGACATGTCAAATAGCAAAGTGTCTTCAGTGGTGGGTAGAGGATACGGAAACAGTTCTCAAGAGAAAATACTGTTGTAACTCTAATGACTCAAATCGAGGTACTCGTAAACGTAAGTACTTGTGTAAGACTAAAGGAGTATCTCATAAAAACTACTCAAGTAGTGAGGAACTTCATAATGTGTAATTTATTACAGACTCACATATTACATTCAAACAGCTATTTCGGTTATGTTGGCTTCATTTCCATGATCATTTGGTCATTTTTGTTGCATATTTTGGCTTTTTTTGTTCAATTTTTGAATTATATTATATTACATTTGTGTTACATTGCATGATTATTTAATTATTTTTTCTTATTTTGCTTATTTTGTTTATTTTGTGTTTTTTATTATGTTGAGTTCTTTCTTCATTTTGCTTCTTATTTTATTTATTTTGTTTATTTTGTTGCTTATCTTGATAATTTTGTGTTCATTCTGTTAATTTTGTTGTTTATTTGGTAATTTTGCTCCTGTTTTGTTAATTTGTGCTTATTTTTTGTGCTTATTTTATGATTTACTAAACTATTTTGTTCAATTATCTTGATTATATTGTTCATCTTGTACATTTTTGTATTTTTTTTTCCATTTTTTGTTCATTTTGTTACATATTTTCTTCATTTTGTTTATTTTTTAATTTACATTTGTTGTTTGTGTTTTTTACTCCTACTCTTTGGCCAAATGTAACTAGAGCACAACTACTTTGTAACTGAGTAAGAGCAAACAGTGTTCTACCAAACAACTCCTCTTACATGTACAATTTTGTTGAAAAACTACTCAAATACCCATCTCTGCGTGACCTGCTCTATTTTTAAAATAGTCTAAGTTGTCACTTGCTATGATGCTGAACAGTTATTAATTGTAACATATTCACATCTAGCCGTTAATGTCTGACCAAGCTGCTGTTATCCACAAGTTTATCAGACTGTACAGTATTACAATTCTTTTTCATATTCTCATACAGATTTAGTCCAAGTGTTAAACTTCTCTATTTTATTCAAAATACAACCACATTAGTCTCTTGTTCAGAACAAGATTCTTCACCATGGTTTTTTTCTATTACCACAGTAATCTAAATGCAAATTTTAACTGTCCTTTTCCCACCAGGATGACGCTTCTGGCACAGCATGTGCACAAAAATTGAGACGTGTTTCCCCCTCCTATTCTATCTCTGTTACATGGAAATGTGATCTAAAAAGGCGGCTGCTTATCGTGTTGACATACTGTAAAAGTAAAGATGTTACTAAATGAACAAAAAGCGAGCCTTTCTTTTTATCAATGACACTGCATTTTCAAAGCTCTACAGTCAGCTGTTTAAACGTGAAAGGAGAGTGCGGCGGGACTAAATAGAGGATTATTGCATTAAATCTATCAGCATATTCCAGGGTAAAATCATGCTTTCAAATGTCTTCCATGATCCAGATGTTTTAATATTAGCTAAATTACAGTTTCCTGGCAGGATGTGCAGCATTTACCACCTGGACTTGCATAAAGAGGCTTTGCAGAGTTTTTACTGATTGAGTGTCAGTGTAGTTACTTTTGATTGCACAGGGAATCAAAATACACACAGTCTACACACAGTGTGATGGCACAGCTATCCTGGATGCACTGATATGGATTGGTGGCAGTGAAAGGCTTAATCATTCCTCTCTTCCTGCTTGCCCCTGCCATCAATTTTCACTGCATGGATGTAGTCCTGAGTGACACCTGGTGAGCAGCTTCCTCCTATCTTCACTCTTCCTTAGTGCTGTAAATACATCCATGGTGTAAGAGCTGAACGTGTCTGTCCTTGTGTAACTTTAAACCCATGTGCTGGTGGTCTGATACCAATAATCTTTTCCTGCACGTTGCTACTTCGGCATTACCACTAAGTTGTACTCTATCATTGTGGTCAGGGGCGCTCACTATGGCATTTTTTATCATGGCCATTAGAGCAGTGAAGGCTATAGAATATCTGGAACCACTTCATTCATTCCCTGACTGGATCTTCAAGCTTATTATTATTTATTATTAATGCTCCTGCAGTGGGGGGGTGTCCCATCTTCAAGCTATACCAGGCAATATACTGGTGAAACATCTTAAAGCGCAGTATGATGGTCTGGTCATTCAATAATACAGAGTCATTGATAACCAAGAAGAATACGTTCAGTTATTCTTGTCCAATGTCCTCATGCATCATAATGTGTTTGTGCAGTTTGTAAGGTCATAGCAACCTTTCATCCTTGAGTCCAAGGGAACTTATGGCCACATTGGAAGAAATTCCCTTGAGACTTTTGGGAGATCACCTATTAGGAAAACAGGACAGACATGGAGTCACAGCAACCTTGACCTTTTGTCCAGAAAAATTATTTCCATTAATCCATGAGTTCAAGCAAAGATCCGCTATACCAGGCATCTGCAACCTGCTCCAGGGCCACATGTGGCTCCTTAGCCCATCCCGAGTGGCTCCTGTGGCATTATAATTAATCAAGGTGAACACCAGTAAGCAATAAATCAACAATAAGATGAAAAAAAATGAACCGGATAATCTTAAAAAAAAAAAGAGCAATATGTAAATGACCAAAAACCAAGAGAATAAACCAATCAAAATAGTGTACACAATAATCCACAGCGTGAGCAAAATACTAAGGAAACTACACAAAAAATAAGAGAAATAATAAAATAAAATAATCAATTAACTTGAATGAAAATGAATTAAAAAATTATCAAATTTGTTAAATATATAAAAAGAACAAAAGTGTGTAAAATACTGAACAAATTATTCCACAAAATGAACATTTTTTTCACAAAAATGAATATAATACCAAGCAAAATGAGCCTAAATAATGTGTGAAATGATCAAAAATGACCAAATATCTTCATCAAATGAACAATAATGCACAAAATGATCCATTAAATGAAGAAAAAGTGAACACTGAAATAAATATAATTAACACATAATAATAAACAAAATAAAAGAGGATAAAGCATTAATACATTTTTAACACATTGCCTGCTAAAATGTGGTTCATTAAGGGTTAATTACATTTTTTGTGGCTCCCGACACATAAGTATTTTTACTTTCTGTCTAAAGATGGCTCTTTAGATTATGAAGGTTGTCAACCCCTGCTCTATACACAGGTTATTTCAGTGAATGAAGTGATTATACGTTATCATCTTTACCTCCATAAGACAAGATTTGTATTTCCTTGCATTGCAGTCCATTTTCCCCGTGTCAGAGTGCTCAGGAGATGCTGTGGCTTGTGAAATATGGGTTTACTTGTGTGATTAGAGTCAAGAGACTGGTTGTACTGTAATCTCCAAGTCCTGTGAGACAGAGGATGCTTCTAAAGTGTTACTGTAAAGATGTGGGACAGTGGAGAAACTCATGTGCAAAATACGAAGGAAACAACTCAACTCAGTTGAGCCTGTGGTTTTAGTAACACCTAGTGCACATTTCTGCTAAATTTGAAGACTTTTTTTTTTTTTTTTCCTAGGGATGTGCATTTGCTAAGTCCACTTTGATCTGGAGAAGTTTTTATAACATGTACTCACTCCATACTGTATTTGATCCAAACTGAGCTCGGACTCGGATTAGACCTTGTGACATCTGATTTATTTCTGAAAAAGCGTTGTGAATGAATCATGTTTGATTTCAGAAAAAAATATGATGTCAAATTTGCAGTAATTCTAATATGCTGAGAAAAAGGCAATGTTTGGTGTCTGTGTTTTGACTGAATATAAGCAAAATCATGAGAAAAGTATTAAAAATGAAAAAAAACAATCCAGAAAATTCATAAATCTAGAAGGAAATCAAATAAAAGAATAAAGGAAGTTAACAAAAAAGTAGCAAAAGGACAAATACATCCAGAAAAAATGAAAATATATGACATACATAAAAACAAACCCAAGCAAAATGAACAAAATAATCTCAAAGGAGCAACAGGATAGGTAAAATGAATAGAAATAACAAGAAAATAACTAGGAAAATGTAAGTAAACAAAAGTGAACCAAAAAAAATCACCAAATTATTAGAGAAATTAATGAAAAAGAATAAAAGACTAACTGTACAATCAAGACAATGAACAAAATAACAATAATACCAAGCAAAATGAACAAAACTATCTCAAATAAACCAAATCAGAAGCAAAATAAATGAAAATAGAAAGAAAATTAGCAAAATGAAAAAGGAAGGAAAAGAGTAAACAAAACCATCACAAACTAATCAAATAAATTAACAATAAAGAATAAAAGATTAACAATGTAATCAAAAAATGAGCAAAAATGACCAAAATAAAAAAATCTCAAACAACATAAAAGCTAAGTAAGGACATAGCAAGAAAATGCCAAATGAAAATAGAAGTAAAGTTTAGGTCAGGTCTAACAAATAATCAAGGATATGACCAAAATTGAAGAAAATAAGAGGCAAAATGATCAACCATGAACATAAAATTAACAAAGAAATGGAGAAAATAGTCAAGCAAATAAATAAAAACAGCATAAAAAATAAAAAGTAGTTTTCTCTCCTTCACTGTTGGCTGATTCCTGCACTTCGCAGAGATGCACAAAAATATTTTAACCTTTTCTGAAGAACACGACATGATGCACATTTTAACTGGTAATGTGTATTTTCATTTATTTTTTTATTAATGTTTTGGTCATTTGTATTGATTTTGTTCATTAACTTGTTAATTTTTATTCATTTTGTCCTTTTTTGTTTATTTACTTCATTTTATTGATCATTTTGGGCATTTTTGATCATATTTTTTTTCATTTCACACCTTATTTTTTGTTCATCTTGGCTCATTTTGTTAATACATGATACTGTCTATGATTAGCAATAAACTCTGTAAATCATATTCATTGAGGAAGACTTTCCATTATCATGTTAAAGCCTACAGTTAAACATAACACAAACCACTGGGGAAATGAGTTCAAGAATCTGATTTGAAGCTTTAACCGTGTAATAAATGATGTGTATACATTTTTTTTCTGGCAAATTTCTTGTTTTGTATTGTGGTAATCAAATCCTAAGAGGTGCCAACAATTTAGCCTGCCTGGAGGAGATATAAAGGACTCTGGTATTGTCACTTAAGAAGCTTTCGTGTTAACTAGCTGGGCTTTCAGACGTCAGTTTTGTGACGCAAATTCCAGCCACTCAGTTTAAAAGTGCACAATGCCTGGCACGTTGCATGTTTGTCAACTGAGAAATTTAAAATACTTAAAACTCGTCAACGTTCCATATATTAAAAAGTCTTTGAAACATTTTAAATGCACCATATAAAGAAAAGGTGAGTCGGAAACCTAAGTAATGCCGACTCTCAGGCATAGCTCATAAAAGAAACTGATGAGAACACTAATGCTCTTTTTGTTGCAGGTAAATACACTTTAGTTATTGCTGATGCACTGCGCTGTCAGTGGGTGGTTAAATAAAGGAGAATTTAACGTTTCAATTAACATTCTGGTATTTAGCCATCAATTTAAAGAAACATAGAAGGAAAAAGATCACAGAGAGACATGTGGCGCTTGCTGAGAGAACATACAGTAAGGACTGAAAAGTAGCAAGTATAGATTTTAGTATAGGTTCTATTTCTTTAAAGCTCCAGGCATTCTCTCTCTTTTTTTCTGACTTATCTGCCATGTTGCAACGGTGGATTCACACCTTAAACATGTCAGAAAGCGCATCTCATAGAAATGCTTTGGTTAAACAACTCTCGTTTTACAAATCTCACAAACTCATCCTCAGACAAGAGTGTATAAATAATGGGTGAAGGTATCATGAATAAATGCATACTAATGGAAATACATTTCAAATTAGCAAGAGAAACAAAAAGAAAAATACTATAGAAATGTGGAATAAGCAAAATGACAAATAAACTCAATATTGTTTGTTACAATTGCAGTGTTTTTCTGGTATTTAAGCATTTTTTTTAAAGAAACATATGTCAAAGTGTTAAATATTCACTGTATTTAGAGTTTCACAGTTAATCATATCAGACTGTCATCTACTGTAGCTCCATAAATACTGAAGATACATCAGATCTGTGAGCACTTTACTGAATCAGCAGAATTTCTGCTACAATTTGGTGTTAGTTGGATGCGTATAACTTTATATTCTATATATTCTACCTGACAGAAGCTATTTTTCCTCAAAAGTACAAACATTCTGGATCACTATATCTGGTGTATTGACCATATCTTTACCAATTTTTTTTTTTTGGCTAAATTTTCTGGGTGTTATAAGGACATTTGTTGAATTTGTTCCAATCTCACAA
This sequence comes from Pseudamia nigra, assembly GCA_029823295.1. Lineage (NCBI taxonomy): Eukaryota > Metazoa > Chordata > Actinopteri > Kurtiformes > Apogonidae > Pseudamia > Pseudamia nigra. The sequence goes on along the minus strand of JAQQAE010003683.1, from coordinate 8,946 downwards.
TGGTGAAGAACCCGTTAAAATCTTCTGGATGCATACGATGATCTCATCATGTCACACTTTGATCCTCTATAATCATATAATTACAAAATACCAATTAAACAAAATAAAAAATATACATCTGCATGAACATACTTATTATTTTCACATGTAATAAAGAAATGTCAACTCAGTCTTTTTTTCAGAGATTCATGCATTATATGGTTACATAATTATGAGGAATGTAGCCCAGGTGAAGCACATTCCAACCATCGTCCCAGCACTGAACTCATGGTTAAACATAAAGAAATACTTTCAATCATTGGTGATATTTTGGCTCTGATAACCAAGCAAGCCAACTTGTGGTAATGCTTATCTCAATTCCAAATCAGAGCATTGTCACTTAGACAAAACTGCGTAGCCTTACTTCTGATTATAATTATGTTGAATACACATAATTATAATCAGTGTTGAATACACATTTAGAATAAAAAATACAATTATTTTTATATGGGGAGAAAGGTCTGTTCAATTATTTAATGCCTCAAATGGATCAGTCATCTTCATCAAATGGATGAACATAAAAGGAAGTTAAAGAGATGATAGTTACAGTTATTTGCCACAGAACATCCAATTCACTTGGCTGCACCTTGGCTGAATTTCAAAATGTACAAAAGGTGTGTTTTTCATTTCATGTACATGATCAGTAACATTTTACTTTTGTCGATGAGCCATGTCTTTACATTCAAACATTAGTTTGAAATGAATTTCAACATTTTAAGAACTCTTTTTCAATATTTGTATACTTAAATGCATCACAGTGTTGGGCACAAATGAACAAATACACGCGTAGTTCTGTAATAAGTACAGACAGGTTGTGATTATTATTGAGCTAAATAATATTTTGACAGTTAGGAAATAGTCTGACTCCACAGGTGTTGTTGTTGTTATTGTACATCTGTGCAGCAAATAATGATGAATTCACCAAGGAGCTGCAGGAATCCAATATAATCCTCCACACAAAGAAGCAAATTAACATTTAGATTTACAGCTCTATAAATAACATGTTTGCTGCTAGGAAAGGTTTGTCTCATCTTCACTGTCTGGACATAACTTTTTGCCACATTGAACACCCCACAAGCCTCATAATGCGTGATGGTTAGTGGTTGTCACTTCTTAATTTAGCTGCCAAACTGGAAGACAGTGTGTACCAGGTGAACCGACAGACGCAGAAGAGTCTGTGTTTAATTAAAAAGAGTAACTGTAATGAATAAAAAAGATCATCTTCGACCCTAAAGTATATTCTATTAGTTTTGCTATTTGTTAACAAACTTTGTCTGTTCTCTTATACACCACCAGTCAACAGTTTGGGCACAACGTCTTTAATTTTTTTTTTAATTATTATTATTTTCTACATTGTACGTTAATACTGAAGATATCCAAACTGTGAAAGAATGAAGACGGAATTAAGTACAGTAGTAAGAAGCAAAGTGTTAAGCAACCCATAACATTCAAGAATAGTTAAGAATGAATTGTTAGGAATTAATTTGTGCCACTTGTTGCCCTCTTAATATGCTTCAATGGTTTTCAGGCCAAGTACCCCAAACTGATGGAGATGGAGCAGGTACCTCCTACTGTATTTATTGTATAAAATTGTATTTTATATTATGCGATGTATCAAGATACCTTGCTATTGTGCATTCAGTACTAAGTTATTCAAATAATACACAGGTTTTATTTTAATTCATGTTTTTTATTTCACACATGCTAGTGTGCATTTTTTTTGTCCTGGGCACGACATTAAACTGCATCCGGCAGAAGGCCCCAGTCCGGGAGTTCTGGGGTTCTGAGGAGAATGTCACTACCTCTTAATTGCTGCTGTGCTGGGTCACCCTTGGGCAAGGTGTAGCACCCAATAGCCTCCCATACTGGGTTACGTACAAGCCACCCACAGCGTGCAAGGCAGATGATGTCAAGTAAGACTGCAACTGTTTGACATGGCGGACGAGTGCAATGCTTAGCGGGCAGGCGGTAAAGATGGGTCTTGACGTACCAAGCACCCAGCAGCCCGCTACAACTGCCTTCTACTGAAGCTGCGCGTCTCAATCCCTTGAGCTGCTGTGAATTGGCTGGCAGTCAAGTGAGTGTGCGTGGCCCCTTGCGCAACCACAACCACCTTAAACAACTTCATCAGCGTATGGCTTGTTCCTTTCCCAAAGTCCAATGGCGACAGAAGTGCAGGTGACGGCACAACATCTGTAAAATGGCACAACACTGGATGTTCCTTCCACCCTCCTCTGAGGAAATGAACAAAGCTATTAAGCACATGAAACCAGGCAAGGAACCGGGACCAGACAACATCCCACTAGAACTAGTCACTCATGGTGGCCCAGAATTTAAGAACAGACTGCTGAACCTCATCCTAAAAGTCTGGGAAACAGAGACAGTCCCTAGTGACTTCTGCGATGCAAATATTATCACCATCTTCAAAAAGGGATCTCGAGAAAACTGTGAAAACTACTGTGGCATTTCACTGCTATGCATAGCAAGTAAGATCTTTGCACGCATCCTCCTCAACCGCCTCCTTGTCATTGCAGAAGAAATACTTCCTGAATCACAGTGCGGTTTCCGATCTTCTTGCGGGACAATAGACATGATCTTCTGTGCCCGACAACTGCAGGAGAAATGTCAAGAACAGCAACAGCCACTTATGTTCATCTTCTGGGACCAATGAGACCTGGACTCTCTACCGTCGCCAAATCAAATGTCTTGAGCACTTCCAACAGCTGAAGCTTAGACAAATCCTTAAAACCAAATGGACAGACCAGGTAACAAACACTGAAGTTCTCGCCCGTGCTGCACTACCTAGTGTTGAAGCCACCATTATTCAGCACCATCTCCGCTGGGCAGGCCATGTCCAACGAATGGACTCAAATCATCTACCGAAAATTCTGCTCTATGCAGAACTCACCTCAGGAACAAGACCACTAGGTAGACCAAAACTGCGCTATAAAGACCAACTAAAGTCCACCTTGGCCCAAACCAACATCCACAGATGGGAACACCTAGCAAAGGAGAGGATGGTATGGAGATAACCTATCCACAATGGGACTATAGCCTTTGAGAGAAACAGATGTGCATTTGAGGAGGAGAAGCAAAGAAGAAGGAAGGAGCACTCGCTCCAGCACTCCCCCCCCCCAAACATTTAGGTTTGCAAAAAAAGTTGGAATTTTTTTTCAAATATTAAAAATTGTCTAATCAACCAAAATTTTCACAAGCCCTCTGCAGTACTTTATGGTCCACCTAGGGGTCGTGGACCCCCTGTTGAAGACCTCTGCTATAGATGAGCAGTTTGTTTGTACAGTGGATGGATGGGTTCAGACTCAATAGCCCTGTTAGTGCTACTACAGCTACTGTTGTACAGCAAGTTCTTGAGATTTTTCAGAATCAGGGTGATTCATTTCTTAAAGTGATAAACTGTCTCTGTAACTTGTCTTGACATAATATGGATTTATGCAGTAGTTGTAGTAACACTAATAGGGATATTGACTCTGTACCTATTCTTCTTCAGCACAAGACAAGCTAAATGTAGCTACTTTGGACAATCTAAAATATATAATATCTTTTGGGTTGTCTACACCACATTTTCAGTTCACGTCAATTCAATTGGATTTATATAACGCCCAAAGCAATCCTAGAACCTATGAGGACAAGCCTAAAACCTCTGAGGGCAAGCCTAGAACCTCCAAAAGCAATCCTAGAGTGTGAGAGAGAAGCCTAGAACCTCCGAGAGCCTTCCTTGAACCTCCAAGAGCAATCTTAGAACCTCTGAGAGCAAGCCTAGACCCTCCATGAGCAATCCTAGAATGTCAGAGAGAAGCCTAGAACTTCTGAGAGCAACCTTAGAACCTCCAAGAGCAAGCCTACTTCATAATTACAAATGTTATTTCACAGTATGGATGTCTTCAGTATTCAGTATCTTGTGTGCCTTTTGTTGTCAGTGTTCATTGTGAATGTTATATGTTTGTTTTGGTAGCCTGGCGTGATGTGAGCAGCATCCTCAAGGGTTTCACATACTGTAAATAATTGTGTATGTATTATTTGTTGCATGCACAGGAAATGTAATTGAAACTTAACCTTGTTAAAGCATGATATTAACCCCACATGTTTATTATGCTTGACTAATGTGATAAGATAGTGATTAAATGAAATGAGATGAACTTTAATAATGCCTTCAGGGATTCCATTGACCTATAGCTGGAAATTAAATAAAATAGGTAATTATTTCTTTATGAATCAAAGATGTTATAATAGTAATAAACATAGCAGAGTACTGTATAGTAATGATAGTAAAAATTATCTTTTCTTTTTTGGTTTCACTACTGAGTTAAGTGTCAATCTGCAATAACCAATCGCTTCATTGTTATATTATGTTACCAGAAATATAGTTTATGTCTCATTTGGATGCAGGGAACCTTCCAAGATTGAAAGCATTGAAATGGAAAAATAAATCTAAAAATATGAGAGACGAGCTTGACCAAGAATATCATATCAGTAATACAACTGGGCTGATTTCTCCTTTATTGGAGTTATGTCCTTGAAATGAAAGCGCCCGACGAAGCACTCTGGACCTAATTTCATTAAACGGTACGTTTTGCCAAGTCAGTGAACCTAAAATGATGCAGTTGAACTCTCTGGTCCCCGGTCTGTGTCAAGGGGGGAGGGAATGGGGGTGAATCAGCCTGAGACAGGTTACCACGTGCTGGCCTACCTCCATTCCTCTTAACCTTGCTTTTTTTTTATCTCCTTATGTCCCTCCTATATGTTGAAGATTTTCTGCTCAGCTTGCTGCAAAATGGAACATGAAACAGGAGACAAAAACAAATATTTTTATTTTTTGGTGGTGTTGTTTTGGGTTATTAGGCACATGAAGTCACATTAAGCCTGGCCTCATTATCGGGCAAAGCTAACTCAAAAGGCATTAGGGTTGGAATGCACTGATGTATAGCTGTTATCATCACATTGGTTATGCTAATGAGTGTCTGTTTTTCCATGTGTTTATATGCTAGCTTAATGGTGAGCTTCATCATACTGTGCTTCTGGTAAATATATGTGCATGTCTATATGTATACAGAAGGCCTGGGTATTTTCCTGACTCAAATGAGGCAGAGGCAGCAACATCCTGATTATATCTACAGCACTTTCCAAGCTCCAGAAATTATTAGTGTTGTTTATTCATCATGATAAACATTTATCATGTGGCTCCATAATGACTGAACTTAGATTTCGTTCATTTTTTTCAAAATCGAATAAATGAAAGAACACCACAAAAAAAGAAAGAAACCAGAGAGATTTTTTTTGTCTTTTTGTTTTTTATTTGATTTTTTTCAACCGTACATTACTGTCTTTGTGTCTCTTTTGTCATTTTACATCTATTAGCCCATATTGTGTTTTGCATCATTTGTGGCTGTTTACATTTCCTACATCTTCACCTTTTTATAGCTTTTTGTGTCTTACATCAGTTGGTCTTTTTGCTACTTTTCATCTTTTTGCAACCGTCTTGTGTCTTAAACTTTCACTCAGGGCCAAAAATCAACCTTGAAATTCAAATAAATCTATGATTGACATGTATTGTGATGATAATGAAGACTGACTGAGTATGTTCATGCATGAGAACATTTTTAGCCACATTGCACTGGCCTGATACACTGTATGAGAGAAATACAATGTTTTGTGCAGTCTGTAAAGATGAAAGTGACCCTGCTGAAGGTTAGTGGTCAATTTAATTGAAACGTGCAGCCATTTTTGGACATGTCTTCACCTGATTTATTATATACTTTAGAGAATACAGTTCATTTCTTACTGACAGTATGCACCATATGTGTGAGAATGATTCCCAATGTGGCATTTGAATTTCAATGATTTAATTTTTCTATGCTGTACAAAAACAGAAGGAACTGTCTCTAAAACAAAATGTTGAAAACCGAGCTGTAAATTTTGTGTACTGTTGAATGATGGAAGAAAATATAAATATGTGAAAACAGCCACCAGTTTCACTGTTACTCCACTGACAAGCACACATTACAGCAACAGTCTGTTTGGACACACCTTCTCCCTCAGTGTTTTTCTTTAGTTTTATTATTTTCCACATTGTACATTAAAGGTACCGTGTACAATGTTGGCAAACAAGCTCGTAGCCAATTGTTTGTATATGTTTGGACACGCAACCTGCCACTCAACATGGATGACAACCTCACAGGTGCACAATCTCATGCACTCACTAAGGAACTGTAAACTGCAGCTTATCTAACCACAGGATGACTGAGGAAAGACAACCTGCATTTCAGATTCCTTCAACATCTGGCACAGGTAAGAAAAGAACAGACATGTTAGCTTAACAGTTGTGAGGTTGTTGTATCAGTCCATTAGAACAATTGGCTACCAGCTAGTTTGCCAACATCTTAGACTGCACCTTTAATACTGAAGCTGTAAAATGTCACAAATTAAATTGCGATGTTGCATACAGATGGCTCTGGGTGACTACCTCGGGAATCTGATGAGAGAACACCATAAGTGTGCAATGCTGCCATTAAAGCTGAGTAGGGCTCCATCGAACAATCTAAAATATGTCCTGTACTTTTTTTTGTTTCCTGCATAAATCCATGCATTTTCAATGGAGCTTGGATGTCTGCAGTATTAAAGCACAACATTGAAAATAATAGAAATAAAGAAAAAACAAAAAAAGACTGTATGATATGTTGCTGTTATTGATGGTTTTATTAAACCAGTGTAATTTTTGAACTATTTTTTATGGCACATACACATCAGAGCTACTGTTTCAAGACATCACCCTTACTTATCCATGAGCAAATTTATTTCACTTGTTTTCATCTTGCTAATGCTAATTAGTGTGAGGTAAAAATCTACCACTTGAGGGTTTTTTTTTTTATAAATATTGTAATATTTGTACAGTTTTTATTCAGTTAAGATCAAATAGTGGTATCTAAGCTCACCAGAATTCTAACGGAATAATGATATCAAGGTTTTCATCAAGTGAGCCAAGTTATTCAGCTTAAGACAAAGTGGCTCTGAATACTCAGATTTATGAAGTTGATTGTTCACCAAATTTTCACTTTCATATTGATCAATGTTGTCACACATTGTAGATTTTCCTCATGACATCCGAACTAAATAGAGCAACAAAAACATTCCTGATTTTCTTCATGCTATTTTCTGCTGAGACCAAAGATGGTGGTCCGGCTAAATTCCCCACTTGTTCTCATTTTCAACCTTTCGCTAAGAGATTTTTAAATGGTGCTCTCTACCACCACTTAAAGACTGAAGACTGATGGTGGATTACAGATGGGTTACTGAGAAAATTTCTCCTATACAGAGGAGGGTAGTGCAATTCAAGTGCATTTACTCTTTTATATGCAAAAAACATTGAAATAAAAAAAGTACAAAAATCAGGCACATCATCAAAATGATTTACAAAATGAGCATGACTGTACAAAAAGAATCACAAAAAAGCAAAAAAGAGAACAAAACTAGCACAAATGAGCCAAAAAATGATCAAAATATTGTAGAAAAAAAAAAAACTCAACAAAACAGTCAGATAAATTGCAAAATTGTAAAGTTAGCACAAGTATAAATGAACTAAATAACCAAAAAGGAATGGACAAAAAGTCAAAAATATAAGCAGCAATATGAGCAAAAATGATCAAAAGAGTTGACAAATGTGAATAAAAAGTCAAATAAGCAACAATGATAAGCAAATTAGTATAATGAGCAAATTAAGGAATGACATTGGTGGTAATAAACAATAAAGTTAGAAAAACAAACAAAATAATCATGAAAATGAAGGGAATATGTTAAGTTGTAATGAATCCAATGTTATAAAGTTACACAAGACACTTACTTTTTTTAACTCAAGTACTTACAGTATGTTTATGAGTACTTTTCGCTGTACTTGAGACAGACTTTTATAAAGTAACACTATTGTTTCTGTGTACTCTACCTATCTCTGCTAGGTACTTGTGTTAGTATGTGTAACAATGAATGCAGGATAATCCTCCACCACAAAACAGCACATCTATTAGTACTGTATGTGCTGATTCTTAATGGAAGAATGTTGACAAATGAGTCAGTAAACACTTCCCCATTGCTTTTCATTGCCTTGGTGTTATAAACCCCTATCACATTATCTCTATCTAATGGGTCATTATGCACAATGCACATGCTGGAAATTTAGTGTAATAATTATCTAATTAATTAATGCAGATCAAAAGAACACAAGCAGAAGGGAGAGTGTTTAAGATTTTGAACCAGCCCTTAGTGACCACGCTATGCAATATAATGATATGCTTCGCTGAATCTCATCCTTCTCAGCCTTTTCAGCAACAGTCACTGAGAGCTATTGATGTTTACAGCAGTGCTTTGAGTGATATTACTTTTAATTAAGTCTGGACCTGTGATCACTTTCTGTAAGTAGTAGGAACCACATGAAGCATCAAACAAGCCAAGCATGGAGTAGGTTCTCCAAATGTCTCCAATTCAATTTCAAAAATAGTCTCTAAAACTTACTGAAACTGTTGAATTTTAAACTGTTTAAATTCAAAGTAGGTATTTATTATGACAATCATTTGAGATCTAATGTACATATTTAAAATTTAAGGGCACATTTCATAACACTCAAAGTCACCTTACAATGTAAAACACATTAGAAACAATGTAAAAGTGCAACAGACAGAACTGTACTGTAGCTAATGTTACTGTAGAGTTAATCCTCCCCAACATCCACCCACCCTTTTAGATGTGTCCCTCTCCCCTGGATAATACAGCATGTTCTGTCCAGTTTTTGGTACATTTTTGTGGTTATTTTGGTAATTCTTCTTAAGACAGAATACATGTGTGTGAATGAGAAGGACCCAAGAGGAACGGTGAGGTTACAGGGAGCAGAGATCAAGAAGG
>JAQQAE010003682.1:0-19825 GCA_029823295.1 Pseudamia nigra | reverse complement strand
GATTATAAGGCGCAGTGTCATATTTGGACAAAAATGACGGCTTTTAGATGCGCCTTATAGTCCGGAAAATACGGTAAGTAAATGTTATGAATAAGGTAATTTTACCTGAGGCACTGGCATCATAATGTTAAATTTAATACTCTGTACAACTGATTTAGACAGTAAGTACTTCAAATACACAGTTTGCAAAATAAGAAGAGTATATGTTTGACATTAAGCACAACCTCAGCCTGTGTTCTGTTAGAACTACTTTGTAAAATTTGCGTGTTCTTTTTAGCATCATGCATGGGGACAAAAGTGTTCAGACACCTGACCTGTACACCAGCAGGGACTGTAATGACATTGTATTCAAATACACATACATTATATGGACAAAAGTATTGGGACACATCCCTGGTGCACATAAAAGAACTTGGACACTCATTAAATCCGTAAAATCCGGATACAAATTTTTGGTAATTAGCACTGACTCAATTAATACAAATCAACAAAATGAAGAAAAACCTTACGCAGGAGGGAAAATGTTCTATGTTTTTAATTTTTTGTTGACCTTTTTGATTATTGATGTTTGGTCATTGTTGTCCATTATTTTTATTACATATTCATTTTTTTGATTATTTTCTTTGCAAATTCATTTTGGTTCCACAGTTTAGTGTTCATGAACAGCTCAGATTTCATAACGATTGCTGCGGATTTGGAATTGAATGCCCACATTTCTCTAGGTTCACCAGTCAGGTGTTGAAACACTTTTCTCCATATAGTGTACATCTGTCCACATATATATCAATGCTAGAGAAGCATAAATATAGTCAAAATGAGTCAAATCTAAAATTATGGCAAGAGAAACTTATTTAACATTATTTTATCACTTTTATCACACAGTAGATGAAAAGCATATTTTCTGGTCATTGTAGGTAAGTTTTATAACTGAATGTTTAATTGGACTTTGGTATAAATAAAAATGGAAACATAATATATCGTGTAAACTGCCAGAACTATCTATAAACAGGCTCATTTTACTCAGGACCATTTCTAGTGCACAAAAAGTTCACAAAGCAATGTGAAAAGTTTAGTCATCAGCTGTGTTTTAGTCTCTGGTTTTATAATTAAAGTATCAATAAGGGTGCTTTACATGGCTTTCAGTACAAATCAGTTATTAGAATGAAACATTTATATCTGAATCAGCTGCTATTAATCTCTGTCTGTTTTCTAAAACTGTTATAAATGATTCAACAAATATTTCATATTACACATAAACAAATACTGTTGTCCAAAAGCATTTAAACATAAACATAGTGACAATCTGTGCATTTCAATAAGGGGAAAATGTTATATTACAGTATACAGTATATTTAACAACTGGAACTGTGAGATTATACAACTGTGGGAACAAATGTAAAATAACTGTTTTTAAATGAACTTTTCTAATCATAAAAAATATTACTATATGAAATAAGATATAAGAAATAATCAATATGATCTGAGATATTTTTGATCAAAAGTTTTTTAAAATAAGGCTGTTACTTGACATTATGATACATATTCTATTCTATTCTGTTCTTTTGCAACATGCAGGCACACTCTCTCAAACTATTGATGCTACCGCGTCCTAGTGATGAAGCAAGTGGGCCGCTGTTGGGTCGATGTGTGTCATTGTTATATTGATGTGAGGACAGACCCCTGGGGCTTGCAGCCTTCTACTCCCCTGAAAGCAATAAATCTATGGCTTAGTGTTCCCTATACTGTACCCAACACTGCTTCTCTGTGTCAGACACACACATTAAGTACTGAGTATATACGCCAGTACATACAAACTGGTGAAACTTTGTAGTCCTGTGTTCTAGGCTGCATTTTAAAATGTTTCTACCATACGTTTTACTTTTTAGTTTTTCACTTTATGTATATGTCTTTGGTCAAACTGCACTGTCTCCATTTTATTGTATGAATTGCTTTAATTCCCTTCAGTCAGCCAGTAGAGGCCACTCACAGCATTCAGTACAGACCGACAGAACACACACGAACACACAGGCGACAGCTGTCCGTTTCATAGCGAAGGATAGAGATGGGCAAGTCAGAGCACAGGGAACAGCAGTAGAGAGAGTGAAGGGGACATAAACAAGGAAGGCGAGGGAGGGGGGAATTAGGGAATATCTACGACAAAACTGAGAAGGAGGAAAAGAAACGGACAGGACAGCCATGAAGGAGAGGCAGAGCTGTGTTTTATTTTGAAGGTCTCTGTTTATTCCTCCCGACACAGTTTTCCTTATAATTAAGAGAGTGACAGACAAATTGTGGGGAAATTTGCCCTGTGACTTGTTCTGTTTCAACTGATCCCCTTCAGTATTAGTAAAGGGCATTTGTCCAATTCAGTATTTTTTGTTCAGTCAGATGATAGGTCAGTTTTTGCAGTTCACTTTTGTTCATAGTGTTTATTTTCTTGATTATTCTTCATTATTTTGTACATTTTTCCATTGTTCTGTTGATTTTAGTAATAATTCTGATTCTTTTTTGTTCAATTTGATTCATTTTCCTCATTAGTAGGTGTATTATTTTGTATATCCTGTAGATTACTCAGCTCATTTTTCTTCATTTTAATTTAATGTTCTGACCAACAAGAGGCATTGTACAACATTAAAACAAAATATGTTCAATTTTCCTTTTTATACATCTTAGTATATTTTACATAAACACAGAAAAATGTTATATGTGGATTTATTTACATTAAAAAAGCAGATATGATCATTTTTGAACCCATTAGTGCCTATTTTGTTGCTTATTTTTCTCATTTTTGTCCATATTGATGCTTATTTCATTAATTTTCTTGATTATTTTCTCCATTTTTGCTCACTTCACAGAAGTTGATGCATTAACATTTCAGAAGCACAGAGAATCAAGAAGTTTGCGGATACAGAGGTGGCCCCACATTGTTGAAACCTACTGTAAGTCTCGGATTAAAGTTAATGTAGAATCAAAATGTCATTTACAACAATAACATTTACAATAAAACAATAGAAAAATCCACAATTCTACTGAACACACCGTTTCAAGGATGTAAGTGTTCTAAGCAATTTAAATTGTGTTTTTTGGTAATCGGCTGAATGGATAGAGCCTCAATGTGGTGGCGTTAAACACAGATAACTGAGTGTGTGTACTCTGGGGCTTTAAGGGGGAAGTCACAGAGGATAGTTAATGAAATCATCTTAATCCTACTAGCAGCTTGTGTCTCTCAGCAGAGAAATCTTTATTTCTGTGTCCTCCTTTCATTCATTCTTTCTTTCTTTCTTTCTTTTTTTCCAGTTTATTCTCTGTTCACATATTATTTCATCTTGAGAAAGGAAAGGAGACTTCATATCAATAAGTCTCTTCTGTGGAATCTGACAGAGGAAAGGATGGAGATGGTGTAGCAGAGATTTTCAAAGCTGGTAAACTATATGCTGGAAATGTTTTTTTCTTTTCACCTGATGCTTGCAACACTGATGAAGACCTCTGTATCTGTTATATTTAAAGCAAATCATGTCTATTTTCCTGGATGCAAATAGAAGGGATCTGTAAAATATGGCCTGAAAGGACCAACAATGTGGAAGACAGAGCTGTGAAATGCATAGGAATGTTTTAAACTCACAGTTGACCTTCATGAGGCAGAAAGGACATCGAAGTTTGGAGGATTACTGATTCAATATTCTGGTTATATTTCTTTCAGACTGGGGGAGTGAGTGAAGATTCCTTGCTGTGACTAATGCCATGTTTGTCAAATCCAAACTTTCTCCCATTGCCTTTCACCTGCTCACAGCCTTCACATGGGCAAGTTCTTTTTTCTGTTTTCTGCAGTTTTTTTAACGTATTCACTCTTTTTTATTGTTTGTTTTGTTTGGCCCACCTGCAGGTAAACAGGCAATTGTATTCTTGTGACCAGTCTCTCTGTTTGTACGTGTGTGTGTGTGTTCCTGTGGAGGTGCTATCTGTGCTTAGATAAGACTGTAAACCAGATTAATCTGGCGTGGAAGAGGTTGTCAGCAGGACCACTGTGCATGTATGCGTGTCTGTGTGTGTTTGGGTGGGTGCCGCTCTCCTCCCTCTGTTTCAGCCAGCCCATCAGGTGAGCCACTGGTTCCTATACTATCTGTGTGCACGTAGGTGTGTGTGTGTGTGTGTGTGTGACGAAAATCAACAGAGAATGCGGTATAAGTGAATGAGTGTGTAGGGTCCAGCGCTAGATAATGTGATCATGGCTCCATGTAACACAGCATGACAACTGTTTGTGTGTCTGAGTGTGCCTCTGTGTTTGTGTGTGTGAAACACGCCATGACAACAGTGTCTCTCCATACCACTGTGGAGAGAATGGATTACTCTGCTCTCTGACTCGAAACACCAACAGACACACACACAAACGCACATTTCTCATCTCACTACCGTCTATTGATACACACACCTACATATGCCTGACATATGCACCGTTCATAAACTATTCTGAGGACATTCATGCGCATGGAATGACTTTAGATCCACACAGAGCAGTTACAAGCCCTCTCTTGACCCCTGAACACTGGTGAGTGTTATTGGCCGGCACACCTGAAAGTTATCTACTGAACTATCTGGTGTATTTAGTCATCTGGATAATTCAGTTTTATTAAATTCCAACTTTTTGTAATGGCACAATACATGTGATGTCGCTTAATAAGCAAAAAAATTTATATTTTACAAAGGAAAAATTTTAATTTGTAAATGAAAAACAGATGGAGTACTTAATCATTCTTGTTAAAATTATTTTATGCAAATATACACTTAAAACAGAATTGGTGGAATGATGTTTTATTTATGTCAGACTTTTCTCACTCCATCATTTTCAATCTAAAAATGTTGATGATGATGAAGAATATGTGTTTTACTTCTATCTATTCCCTGTAGTAATAAAAAGAAAATAAAAATGTTTTTTTGTCTGGACTAATAAAAGTACCACATTGTGCAAAAGTTGTATGTAGCTCAGGTTATTGGCTTGTTTTATTGTGGTATCAAGTTTGTATTGATCACACCATACACAAAATTAGTCAACTTTATGCTAAAATTAGTATGGGGGTAGAATTTGCAAATATCCACCTTTGGTTTATAGCTTTGCTAGGATTGCATATGAAAATACAGAAAATATGAGCACAAAATAAACAGAAAAATCAAAACAAAATGGCCATGTTGAGTGTGACATTCATTCCTATGGCAAGAAGTAATACAGACATTATTGACGTGCTGAATGAGATCTGGTTTAAATCACTTGAGCTCATATTTTCTGTCGCAAATAGTTCAAAACATTTTAGGCTCTTAACCCTTAATTCTGACACTTCATTTTGAGTATTACAATGAAGTAAAATGTCTGTTTATTTGATTTCTGGTTCTAGATTTGTGCACAGTACCATAAATTATAAAAAGTGACGTCAGTGTGCTTTCTAAAATTTTCTAAAGCATAATACTTCCATGTTAGACAAAGTTCAAAACTCATCAAGTGATCAGTATTTCTATTGTGAGAGTTTAAAAGCTGTGTCCTAAGTCTTTATTTATCTGTATGTCTTCATAACAGCCACAAAAAACATTACTTATGGTAGAATTTAGAAAAAAGTTGAGGTCTTGGTAACTGCTGGTAAATGTTTCTGGCTTTTGAAATCAGCTGCAGTTAAAACTCAGTAATGACACATTTATTGTAAACCACATAACTGAAATATGTCTTTCTTCATTTCCCTTCCTAATGCATGCATATCCCTCTATACATTTACATCTCATCAGAAATGCAAAAGGACTCCTGTGGTGCAGCATGGGACTTGGTGTCTTATTCAAGGGCACTGATGGTGAGAACTTTAGGAGTAATACCACCATCCTCCAGCTGCCAGCTCACAGCCAGAAAACACCCCTGTCTGTGGTGGGGATCAACCCAACAACCTTTAGGTTATTAGTCTGCCTCTGCACCCAGGCCATACCAGGGAGAGGTGGTGGGTGGATGGGTGGATGTGGGATAGAAGCCAAACGTGTGTGTGTGTGTGTGAGTGTGTGGCTGAGTGGGTGGGGGTGTTGCTTCCCAAGTGTAAGGAGCACACTGCATCTTCCCCGACCACTCTCTGACAGGCCTACATACATCACCACCCCCAACACCTCTGTTTCTCTCTCCTCTCCCTCTTCATCATCTCTATTCCCTCTCTCCCTCCCTCCATCCATCCACCTCTCCTCCCACCCTCCCTCTCACCTGCTCCCATCTCTCATGAGTGCTGGTATCTCTCTCAGCTGCCCATATCTCTCTCTTTTTCTCTCTTTCACCTGCTCATCGCTCCCCTACTCCTCTCGCCAGGCCTCCCTGAGTATCATTTACATCGATGATGCCTCATCATTACCCCTGCCCTACTTTATCTATCACCCAGCAGCTCTGCCATAGGACCTCTTCCTGCACAGTAGGCTTTATACTTACAGTACACTTAGTACCAGTAAACCAAGATTTGAAAGTAACTGAATGCTGTTTTCACATAATCCATGTAAAGCAGGGCATTAAGTTAGATATCAGTCTCTGTGACATTAACAGTCAAGATTAAAACTAAAATATCACAAACTTTCATTTTTTGTGTAATGTTTTATAACCCCTTTATGTATCACCAGTTATTGTTTGTAACTAAAAAGAAATAAAACACTGACAGTCATACCTATCTATTTACTCGTCATCGACTTTAGTTTTCAATGCACACATATTGTATGCATCAAGTGTTATTAAGAACAGATCAGACTAGAGGTCATTTGAAGTTGGCAACATTTCCTCAGTGATGAGTAAATCCATTGGATTAATTCATAATAAATAAATTTAAGACTGCAATAATGAGAGTAATTCTGCCATGCCAGTGTATACTTGGACCTAATCCTTAACATATATATATTCTATATGGTGACAGGTTTACAGTATGTTGAGCATTTAATGAGGACTGATATGAAATACATATGCTGGCCGGACACAGAAATACAAAGTTCATTGAGTGCTGAGAAAATAAAAAGTTGAATGTACTGGTACAATAAATACATATTTTTTATATGCATAATATCTCTGTTCAGGATGTTCAGTCAGTTCTTGTGTAATTGTACTATCAGTACAATTATTAACTGTGCATGGATGAGTAGAGTTGAAACAAATGTGGTTGTACGTAATTATAAGAACAAATTCAAACAAAGCTCAGTATACTACTCACTATACACAACTGAACAGTTTACTTTATGTTCACTGATACACTTTCTTTTCTTTTCTTTTCCGAAGGGTGTTCCTCGACAGTTTCCTGAAAAGAACCATTAATTTCATTTTATGTGGGAGAGACGTCTAGAGGCTGCGGGGAAGAACCATCATACACTTAAAGAACTGCAAGCACTGACATATATTGACATACAAATTTCTTCCTGTGAGATTAGTAACATTACCTTGACCTTGGTATATTGATTTTTACATCTTCTGTGCTTATTAATAGAGGAATGTGAAGTCCAGTCTGAATCAGTCAGAGGCAAAGTGCACCCTGGGAAAGTTGTGGTAACTCAGTGGTTTAAAGGTCTTGCCATTAAACTTGTTCGGGTTGATGTGCAACACTTATGCTATATAACAGATGCCATTCATTGTTCATTTAGCTATCACTGCATCTTATCACAGAAGTGGCCAAAATGTGTGTTAAATTATAAGCCTGTGGTAAAAGACAATGTGCATACTTTACTTACAGGTACAACAGTAGTTTTACTGTCAGTCTACAAGTCAAATTATGCACCTTTCTAAGATTTCCCACAATATCGCAGAATATATGGAATAATGGTGTGTATGAACATGGTGAGTAAGGAGGGCTTTGCCACAAATGAAAAATATTATGACATACTAAAGTTAGGATGTTTGAAATGTTTATAACAAGCTCTACCTCTCTGTCCTGTCCTCTCCTTTTTGCTTTAACTGTTGCCCTCAGATTTACTTCAGCTGTGAGCGATATCTGATCAGCCTGTGTGTGGATGGAGGGCTCAGGACTCTTTGGGTTAACTCTCTCACTGTTGCTTTTCGGCACTAAACCAAAGAAATCATGCATGCAAGTGCAGTAGAGGAGGACTTAATAATATGAAAGAAAATTGATTTTCTGGAACGAGATTTCTCCTTTGATAAGGTATTAGCTGGGAGGGGAAAATGTTGTGAATCTTCATTAACAGCCTCTGATATGCACTGGGATAATCACAGGGAGACGAGTACGAATGAAAAATGAACACAAAGGGTAAAAAGAAGAGTCATACATTAGGGACAGACAGAGAGAAAGAAAGGCACAGGGAGTGGGGGAATGAGCAGGAAGAGGACCCCTATTCACCCGCACGTATGCACATACTTGAATCAGAGACTTAAGCAGGAGTAGGCCTCCCTTAATAAGACTGAAAATTGATTTCTTTCCACTTCCATAAGATGAGATCTAAAGATGATGAAGGTGAGGTTTGGGCTGCAGTTCATTATGGGAAATTAGAACACATTCGGGTTAGTGCTATATCCCTAATATATCTACTCTGGCTTTATCCCATACTTCTTTACACACACTGAACAAACAGAAGTAGAAGTTAAGAGGGGAAGCAGACAGAAGAGCGAGTGTATAGCAGAGGAAACCTGAGATAATGAGACAGGAAGACCAAAAAAATAAAAAATAAATCTGCAGAAATGTAAAAGACAAAGACAGATGGACAACAAAAGTAAGGAAATCAGTAAAAGTTTGGTAGATGAGAGCAGGAAAGAGAACAGTTTGCCAACAGGCTCTTTCACACAGCAGTGAGTATTAGGCAGACTGAGGTGAGGATGAGAACAGAGTTATAGGGGATAACAGGCAGATGGACTGACTGCAGAGAGGAGAATTGAATAGAGCCTAACCTTAGCTAATACCACTGACAGAAATTTATGACAGACCAGCAGAAAACTATGGATCAACTGCAGTAAGGGATCCTTTTGTTGAGTCAGAAAAATTGCACCCACAAGACTAAACATAAAGCTGGATTGACAGAAGGGAAAGTAATAGTACGGAACTGAAACTGGAGTGAGATTTTACTTGAAGTTCACTCCAGAGCACTAGAACCACTGATCCAGTAAATGAAAAAATAATCCTAATTAACTGCAACGAGTGAGCAGGTTTTTGTGGGGATTTTTTTTTCCTGATTGGCTCAAAATGTTGTGTTTGGCTTTTTATGTGTGTGTCTCTGTGTGTCTGTGTGTGTGCATGCCTGTCATCAATACGAACTCTCTGAATGTAGTGTCCATAGTGTGATGTCACAGTTATTCTCTGACTCTCCCTCCCTCTCTATTCCAGCCTGTGGGCTGTCTGATAATGTGTGAAAGCAGAAGGTGGAAACGATCAAGCCCAACTGACCTGAGAATAGTACTGACACCTTCTTACTCTCTACTGCACGAGTCTGACTGTGTGTGTGCACTCATTCATGTGTGTACACATGAGTGAGAAAGAGAGAAAGTGGAATACTGTAAGTAAACAGAGTGAGAAATGTAACCAAAAAGGAGAGAACACAACCCAAAAAAACTGCAAAAAAAACTTTCAAGTAGAAACAGACACTAAAAACAAAAGTAGAAAGATGGATAAATATAGGTCATGAGAGAAAGACAGTCAAAGAGAGATGGGGGAAGGTGAGAGGTGGACAACATTTATTATGCTGATGCTTCATCTACAGATACAAATCACAGGCTGTTATCACACCGAAGCAAACCCTGCTTAGACGCTACACTTGGATCCATCTCCACCTTGACATGCACACACACATACCTACACACACTCACACTCAAATACACACCCATACCTGCCTCTTGACACACAGTTGTGTGAGTGTGCAGCAAAGGTGTGTGTGCTCTTAGTGATAGGATTATAAATAGAGCCATGGACAGACTCTGTGAAACATCCAGTGGGCATTATCAGGGACAGACCAGCAGGTTTTGAGTGTGTTTGTGTGTATCAGTATTTGTTTGTCTGTGATTTCACATCTCTGTGTGACTTTGTTTGAATACATTCAAAAATGAAACAGAGCAACAAGCCTGCCTCACCTGTTGCAGATATCTCATGTATCTTTGTGAGTCTGGTTGTTGGATTTAACTGATAAATTGTTGAGAGGATGTTTTTAATTCCACCGAGTATTACAGACTTTTTAAATGCATGTACCCACACATTTAAAAAGGCTTCTTTCACATCATTAGTTTTGCATGCATTTTAACTTTTTGGTGTTTATATTCAGCACATGATTATGGCACATTGAATTCCTCTTGGTTTCAGCACCACGGACAGTGACTGCTGATTGCAGAATACTGTAACAAGATGATGGTGATCATTAGGTTGAAATTAGAAAAAATAATATTGAAAAATAATTCTTCTATTAAATATGAGATCACAAAATTGCAATATGGTGTTATACCATAATATATTATTCAAAAGAATCTACATGAGCAGCAGACAAGAGGCTTAACAGCAGTAACAGTAACTTAACACAGCACACCTTCCTAAGCCAAATGCATTATACATCAACTGTTCAAAATGACTGCTGTTGAACCACCCACAACCCTGTTTCTCATTGTTAATGCATTCATTTGTACAGCATATTGTATGCCCTGTCTTAAAATACTGTGACTTTGAAAATACATTTAAAAGCTAAGCCACAGGCTCAAGGTGATTCATCTAATCACTTACCATGTTCTTGGGTAGGTGTCACCACTCTTGCACACACACAGTCACCCATACAAAGGCGGATAATGTGTAACAGACAAGTATTAACAAAGAACATAGGCGACGTGCATATGTGCATGGATCTGAACACAGTACTACACAGTCAACCATTTGATCTATAGAACAACAGAGAAATTTTTTCTTCTCTCGCTCAAGTATTTTTGATAAAACATAGACCCTCAGCTTTGAAAACCAGAAGAGTCTGACCTGTCATCTCCACCCTTCCCTCCTTCATTCTTACCTTTATTGCCTCTTAACAAACTACTTGTAGAGTGTGGTTCTCATCGCTTCTATCACTCCCATTTCTTCTGTGAGAGCATATAATTCAGCGTCTAATAAGGGTGAATATTCTATACCTCACTGTGGGAAGAGGGGATAAGGAGAGAGGAGAAGGGTTAAGAAAGGGGCAGGATTCACCCTGTCTGCATTCAAAGAGGTGACACACACCGGCTCTGTCCCTGACACATACCACATTTTAGTCCACAGCTTCCTGTTCTTTTCTTTTTCTCCGTCACCACTGTCGTTAACAGGCCAACCACCTCGCTTTCCTCCTCTTGACCCCACTCAAGTGTAAGGTTAAACACCTGAACTGAACTGTACCAGACAGTGTGGGGGATGGGAAGAGGTTTTACAATTCCCATGCTGAATAAGATAAATAAAAAAATGATACACATTTAAAGGAATAAAAAAGAAAATGTGTAGTTAAAGCAAAAAATAAAAAGTCAAAATCTGCTATGTAGTAAAGTTTGTAATAAACTCATAAGTATTTGAAATATAAACATAGTATTTTAACTGCACAATGGTGCACTGACACCATTTCTAATGGTCTTTCAGACTATTGTTGTTAATATTATAGGTAACTATTTTTTGTTGATACTCCACTTAAGTAGAAAAGGTCAGGAGTAGATTAGCTGAAATATATCCACTGTCAGAAAAAGAGAGAAAGAGAGAGATACAGTGAGAGAGAGAGAGAGAGAGAGCGAGAGATACAGTGAGGGGGGGGGACCCTAGCTGGCAGCAGTGCTGTCTTTTCACCCCTAATTCTTTCCACCTTGTTAGGCACTCTGCCGTGGGCTGGGCAAATATAAACACTCTGGCAGGAGAGACAGGAAAAGAGGGAGGGAAAGAGGGAGGGGGAAAAGCCAGTCAAAAGGGTGTATAGGAATGGTTGAAGGAGGGATGATAGAATGGAGAAAAGGCAAATATGATGCAAATCAAGGTATGGAGGAGGAGTACAACGTAGAGGGAAGAAAGGCAACTAAAATATATACCCATAGCAAATGTAAGGTGAAAAAGCAACATAAAAAAGAAAGTTCTGCCACTCGAGGTAATAGGCAGTGCATTGTTAAAAGGAAAAAGAAGTTGCAATTAAAGGCAAAGTTACATGAAGTCTGATTCACATCACTGACTTATCTGTCACCTTTGTCATATCAATGCATAGAAGTGTGATTGGATTGTCATTAATGTAACATACATTCAAATACGCTGAATGCATCAAGATTTATTTGAATGTTTGATACAGGTGTATGATGACAAACCTATTTGGGGAATTATGTCGGTGTAGAAAATCCTTTATCTGTTTGTATGCCTATACATCACACATTTACACTTATCACATTTACATGCTTGATAGCATTACTTCTAGTAAATTATTACTGCTGGCTAGTATTTGATGTGGAACTATTAATGAGTGATGTTTTTTTCAACCACACTGAAATTTGTCAGAATTGGTGGTATGAAATCTAAAATTGAGTTCAAAGCTTGTAAATTGCATTTTTCTGTTTTGACTCACTGTGTCTCTCTTATTCACTTTCTGTGCCAAACGTCGTTGGCCTCTGGTCATGTGCTGGTTGTCGTGCAGACTTCGGCAGTATCGCTGCGGCGACAGAGACAGGAGCAGATGTGACTCTGGTTGCCGGGCGTTTGGCAGGAGCACTCATCGTCACAGTGATGAAAATGCAGCTGGACGGCATATCATCTGGAGCTTTGCATAGAGAGGGGTGTGTACAAGTGTTTTTGTGTGTGCGAGTGAGTGTGGATGGTTGAGGGGGGGATTGGCATTGGGTGAACTCCCCTCACCCACTTGCACATACACACATACACACACACACACTCACACAGAATGACCCTATGCACCCTGGAGGGACTGCAAATGCACAGCCAGTAACCAGACAAGACACGGGTGATGTGTGCCTGTGTGTGCTCTATCCAGGCAGCAAAAAGTGCCGTCAAATATACAAGATGTTTTTCCCTCCGTCTCTTCCACCCTCACTTTTCATTTCTTGCGGTATTTTCTTCTATTTTAGTCTCTGTCTGTGAAGTTGGAGACAAATGGCTGTTTGGGGGCTAAATGTTTGAACTTGAGCAAGGAGACCCAAACTGACACACTTAAGGAAAACTGAGTCCGCAGGATAGCAGAGAGAGAGAGAGAGAGAAAGAGAGAAAGAGAGAGAGAGAGAGAGAGAGCTGAGAGAGGAGAGAGATTACAGATGGAGGCATTACTAAAGACATCTGTAATGTGTACACACCACCAAAGAAAACAAACAGAAGAACTGGCCAGCGGACATGAACTGCTGCAATGCTTACTTGTTCATGCTGTTTCCTTTTCTCTCCACAAACTTCTTGTCTCCCATGTCAAACTTTTTACCATGAACTTTTACACTAGTTTTACAGAGAACAATACAGTAACTATGCAGTCATGCAGTGAGGGAATTATAAGTGAGGGAAATATATTTTGATTAAAATTACACTTACTGTATTTAGAGGCTCTATATGAAAAGTATGTGTATGCTTGTATAATTTGTGTTGGGTTTTGGGGATAGCAGACACAAGGGCTGGACAATATGGGAAAAAATAATATTGGATTTGGAACATCAGAGTAATATCAGAGTATACTTATAAGTGGACAGATTTTCTTTTGTTTCCAAAACTATACAATGTGTCACCATTTTTATTAGGCTACAGGTTAGAAACACAATGATAATTAAATTAAGTGTTGCTAAGGTTAATCAGACAGATAGCTGATTTGTCTCTGACATCATCTACAGCATGGGATTTCAACTGATTTTGATCCAGAGCCCACTATTCTGTCTAAGAAGTGACCTGGGGACCACAGCTGTTCAGTATAAGGACAGGTGTTGAGATTAAGTTTGTATTCTGGTCGTGGTGAATCGCACAGAGTCTGCCTGTTCTTGGCAGTACAATAGCAGACAGGGACAGTTTTATATCATTCTCTGGTTCCAGCCTTGCCCTGTATTTATTCTTCAAGCATGCAGGGTAGAAAATACACTCCTGCAGAGAAATGTAATTGCAAAATGTAAAAAAGAAAACACTTCAATGCTTTTCCTGCAAGTTCTAGACATTCAGCCCAACACCATTCATGTTGGTGGTTGCTACACATTGTAACTACAAGGCCAGGAATCACTTGCAGTGCCTTCACTGACTACCAGGGGCCCGTGGACCACTAGTTGAAAACCCCTGTTCTACAGCACTGGAAAAAAAAATCCTACCAACTACCAACTGGATACAGTTTAAGTTCATGTTTGTGATGAATGACACCATGAATAGAGGAGACATGCTGAGCTACAAAACACAACAGGACCTGAAAATAGGAGATTTAGGGTTTCCTTAACAAAATACTACAAAACTCATACTCAGCATTGGAAATATAGTCATTTTTTATATTGTGTGCAGAGCCAGCCATGATACATTGAATTTATTCAGCGTATTACCCAGCGCAAGAAGACACAATACACACTGCTTCACACATTTCCAAATAATACAAACGCACATTTTCAGTCAAAAATAGACCATGCCCAGCAATAATCTCAGTATATTGTCATGCTGCTGTGGGTTACTCACTGTGAACCTGCACTTGAAACACTCAGAGGTAGGAGTTGGTTTTACAAATATCAGTGACACTGATATTTGTAGAAGGTTCAAGATGGATTTCCCATGTAATTACTTGCATTCTTTCACAACTTCCCTATTGTCTCCCTATGTCTTGTGTATTATTGTCACTGTTAGCTTAAAAGTGCAGTCCACCAACATTAAAAACCAACCAGCTTCTGGCACAACACAGATTACCCTATTCCTAACTCAGCACAACACAGATTCTAACACAAACTTCCCAGACATACACACAGATGCTTTCATATTGCACCTGTAACTAACATCACTATCAGCATTGTTAGAATGGATTGAATGCTTGAAGAGTGATGGACAAACAACATTTTTCACCTGAAATCCAGTTTTGTAAAATAAGCTGATTACAGACATCAGTGTGTTGTGGAAAAAGTGTGACTGTTTCCCTATGACATACTTTTTGCCTGTGTCGTGTGTGCAAATGTGTGTTACCATTGTGTGTGTGTGCCTGTCAGGGATGCGTACCACAGTGGTTTGGCAGTTGTCTGACATTTCCTGCTCTGACATCTTGTCTCAGTTCATCTCCCTTGCCAGTGGATGGACGGAAGCCCTGAAGGGACACACTAGCACCAGTGACACAAACTTGTCTTTTTGTCAGCACCAGTGAAGAGCTCTCCAGTACATTAGTCACAGAAACACACACACCCACTCATCCAAGTGCACACATACGTACTGTAAGCCTTTCTCTCCACACTGCTCCTTTTTTGATGTGAAACAACACAGTGAGTATAAAGTGCAGATTGTCAGCTTTCATTTTTATTATTTAATAATAATAAAGTGGATAAGTAGCTACAGAACTAAAGCTATGGTGTTGAATTAATAAAGTAGTAAAGTTTTATGTGTTTATGTTTTAACAGTATGTGCAACTTATAAGAGCTTCTGTAATCGATTGCAGAATATTGTCCTCCCAAGTAAAATGACAGCAGCTGTTTTAGCAAATGCTCAAAATAAACATATGCTTAAGTGATGAAGTCCTCTGGTGTTCATCAGAATAATGACTCACAGGCTGTCAGATGAAAGGAAAAAAGAAAAAGATTGGCATAATAGAGCCACAAGGTTCACATAGGAAGGAGACTGTGATGGATGGTTGGTTGGAGATACTACTGAGACAATGGCTCCAACAACAATGGGACTTTGACAGTGATGGGGGTTTGGAATGTCACTGTCAAATGATGTCATACCGTCTATGAAGTTGTCAGATAAATTTGGCAGAAAAGTCAAATAATAAAAAATAGAAGTCACATTAATTTTTGTAATAACCAGCCAAGTCTGCAAGGCGAACAGCAGCTGCAAATTTTAAGTTTCAATCCCCATTCCCTACTCAGTCAGCTGCACTAAAACCCCAGATAAGTTGTCAATTACTTCTTAACTGAATCCTTGAAAATGTATTGTTACATCCTGGTTTGCAAAGTGGAATCAGATGACTAAATATTTTTCCTGGCATCTAACCAGGCCTGCCATCTTCAGTTATCCCCCCTTCTCCCTGACTACCATCTTTACCTCTGTTTCACTATCTCCCAAGTCCCCTACAATCTTTACGAGGCTCAGGAGAGCTTTGACATTCCTAAATGAAAAGGCTCTCTTTGCAGCACTGCAACAGCTGACGATTTATGACAACGAGGCCTCGCTGGAATCTTAGCTGCTGTCAGCCAGCATAATGATGTTTTGATATAAAGATGATTGGTGAGGCTGCATGCGCCGTACTGTGCATCAGGCCTGTGCATGTGAGTCTGTGTGTTTGTATGTGTGTCTGTGTGTGTGCGTAACAGAGATCGGGTGATTTAAGGTGGACACTCATGCGTCGTTTACTTGTTGTTGTCTATTGTTTAGCTGTTTACTCGTTTAGTTGCTTTTTTTATTAGATTTTTTTTTACTTGACATTTAGAGTCCCCTTCAACAGGGTTCCCCTTGCTCTTCTTCATTGTCTGTTTTTCTCTCCTTTGGTTTTCTTCCTCTCTGTCCTTTTTAGCCTCGGCCTTCTCTTTGTTTTCTGTCCACTTCAACTCTGTTTTGTTTTGAATCATCACGTTCTATTTTCTTCTTATACTGTATAACTATTCAAAGAAAAGTAATTTTTCTAAACTCGTCTTCTTTTCTCTTTTCCATTCACACACATTCACAAACATCTCCCCCACCCCCATCACTGGTGACAGGCATATAGTTTGCTATAGTTTCTATTAGAGAACCATTGCATGCTTGAGGGCCCCCACAGATTGGTTACATTTTGTTCAGCAGGGCATTAGTGGGCCCCGTCGAAGGGCCCCATCATCATCAGTGTGTCTGCCATCTTCCAGTGGTGATCTATGATTCGCCCATCAGACGTACATAAATCAGGTCGCTAAAAGGATTTCTACTCTACCCCACAACCCCCCTTCTGTTAAATTTATGCTGCTGTAAAAGAAAGGAAAATTAGTCATTGAGGAGTCCCCCCCCTTCTTTCTTTCTCTCTTTCTTCCTATTTCCATGCAATGTGTAGCAGTAAAAAGAAGAAAGACGGAGCAACAATCACATGTGGTGCCCATCATCCCTTCTCTCCTTCCTCCTCCCCCTCCTCTTCTCTCTAATATCATCATTATCAGAATCATAAAGCGAAAAATAACACGCCCGGAAAAAAAAGAAGAGACAAGAGGGTTTTGAGAGGGGTGAGTGTATTCCCTCCAACCTCTAATCCCACTTCTTTTCCCCTTGCTCTCTCCAATCATCTCTTCTCTCTAGGTCTATCACGGGCACATATTCAGACTCGGGCTACTTGAATATGAGAGGGGTTAATAATTAGTCTGCAAAATCCAAGTGTGTGTGTATATACATGGTTGCATATGTGCATGTAGTTAACATGTTTTTTGCAACTTGCATGCGCTTCGTGATTGTGTTTGCTGATGTATGTGCTTGTGTGTCTCCACTGGTGAATGCAAATCAGTGAGTTGCCCAAGCGGAACGCCTTTCAAATCCCATCGCCACTCCGCTCAGCCCTTCCACTCCCAGAATGCAGTGCAGCAAAGCAGACAGGTAAGGAGTACGGGCAGCGCGTTGTTGTGGGTGACTGGTTGTGTTATTGGCCCACAATCTACTCATTAACTTCCTGCTTTTCTCTCTGTCTATCAACACTGCCTCTGGATGGAAGCTTTGTCTGTCTGTCACTCTGTACAGCTGGGGATGTAAATATGTTTGTCTCTGTGACTCTGTGGCTCCCTGTCCCCTTCCCTTTGCTCCCTTGTCTTTGAGTCTCTGAGTCTGTATTAGTCATGTTACCTTCTCCACTAAAGCATATTCATAAGCCTTCACATATTCCTCTAAGCTCTGTGCTTCATTACTGGTGTCACAGCTGTTTTCCCACACAGGCACTAGACTCATATTCAAAGGAAAGGAACTGAAGGGGAAAAGAATCCTAGTAGTTATCCTGGTGGCAAAACAGATTCTTACTTAAGTTCACAAAAAATAGTTTTAATTAATTTGTCTTCTTGTCCTTAATCCGTGAGAGGGTCGGGTGGGGCTGAAGCCTATCCCAGGTGACACAGTGTGAAAGGTTTAAACCCTGCTTGAGTCACCAGTTCATTGGAGGGCTGACAAATACAGACACACAACCATTCACACTCATATTCAAACCTATGGGAAATTTAAAGTAACCAGTCAACCTATATAAATGTTTTTGGACTGTGGGAGGAACTGGAGCACCTACAGGAAATGGAAACAGACATGAAAACATGTAAATTCCACACAGAAAGGTGTTGCAGGCCGTTACTTCCAAAGGCTGAGCTGTGGGTTGAATGTGGAATGTGCCATAAACTGCATTACCTTCGGTTTCCACTAGGGGCTAGCCCCAAAAGCAACTCATTTCCCATAAAGTCTGAAGTTAAAATATCCAACTTTAAAGCATGTTAACAAACAATGGTTTTGGTGAATATATTTTATTATTACCTCTGTGATTTTATTGTAGCACTTTATTGAGCAGTACACCACTTCCAGCCTTTCCACTTTTAAAGGTAAAGAACTAGATCACATCATCTCAAAACTCTGAACATGTATGTTACAGCCCAGTGGCTCTGCTCCACCTCCCCTGTGTCTAACATTGTTTCTGAGTTTCATGTAAATTTGATGCTGCCAGCTCTTGCTCTGGATTGGTGCCTTCACCTGCTGCTGGACATGCCCATACCACCATCCCTTTGCCATGATTGGACCAGTGTCCCAGAGCACGGGCCAATCAGCCCTCAGCACCTGTCACCTGGCCTACTTAAAGGACAGCCTCATTCAAGGCAGCTGTGAATTGATGTGTGTATCTGGTGTCTGTGTTGCTTGAGTGTGCGTTTGTGACTCACTTGTACTGTGCTTAGCACTTGTGCATACTTTTGGGCTTGGTAATTTGCATCTGGAGATTGGCCTAGGTTTAGTCTACACACACCACACTACTCTGTTTAGGTTACTTTGGTTGTCACATTACTTTATGGGTGCTGTTCACTACTATGTTCTTGTTTTGTGTTAGTCACATTTAGGATAGTCACCTTCGATTTCTTTTTTCTGACGTCATTGCATTGAAACTGGCAGTGAGCTTCGGATAGACTCAGTTTTAGTGAGTTCTCCTTTTGTTGTATTTTTTCATTGGTATGAGCAGCACCACTGTGGCCAGTGTACTCTTTGATTTGCACATTGTTCACTCTAATGTGTTAAGTTACTAAATAAATTGCCAATTTTTAATTATACCTGTTTCCATTGGGTTTTATGTTCCTCCCCTTTCCCTTAGCGAGCCGAAGACGTAACAATGTGCAACACTAACATGCAATGTGCAATAGGGCTATGTGAAATTTCATCATGTGCATTGTGTATGTTTGTATGTGTTGTTTTTTTTTTTAGTTGAGTCAAGAATTCTATGCACTTTGTATATCACCCTGCAAAATGTGCAATCACTCAAGCACTTTACCTATAACCTGTTGATCTATTTGTATGTTTGTTACCTTTTTGCTTTTGCACTTTGTCTCTGGTTATTACTTCTGTTTATCTTATGTTTGTTGTTGTTACTCCAGTTGATGTTGTTCCACCAACCTGCCAGGGGACTGCAGATGGAAATTAGCAATGGACTATAATCTGAGCATAATTATATATTGTAGCGGCTGTGGGGTGCCGCTAGGGGGAGCCACCAGGCATTATGGGGACTTGTGGGTTTATGTTGGGGATTGCTT
>JAQQAE010003681.1:0-18543 GCA_029823295.1 Pseudamia nigra | reverse complement strand
GTATGCACACTGAATCAATAAAGTGAACAAAAAACTACAATACAATTCGGAAAATGAACCAAACATAAACAAAACATTTTAAAAATGAAATTAAACTAATAAAAACATGAAAAAATAAACATAATTGAAACAAAAATGAAACGATAATAACCAGATTTAATAAAGAAATGGATGGGTGGATGAACAAAAAGACTTGAGATGAACAAAATAATTGATGAGAATGATCAAAAATCAGCAAAATTATCCACAAAATGAATAAACAAGACAATGAATGAGATAACGAACAAAATTAACAAAAATGAACAATAAATAAATGAAATCAGTGGAAGTGAAGACAATACTGCATAAAATGATCATAATTAACAAAATAATCCATGCAAATGAATAAACTGATAGACAAAATCAACAAAAATGAAGGGAAAATGAACAGAATAGTAGGCAATGAACGAGATGGACAAATTTAACAAGAATAATCAAGAAATAAATAAAACTAGCAAAATAATGCAGACAAATCAATAAAATGATATGCTGTACAAAATTCACAAAACTCAACAAAATAAATAGAAATTAAGTAAATGATGGAGAAAATGATTAAAATGACAAAATGATACTAAATGTTGCACATATTGTCTTCATCATTTTGTAATTAATGTTCTTCTCACTCTTTATTGTGATAATAATAATAATAATAATAGTAATTGTTATTATTGTTATTACATTATTATTATTATTATTATTATTATTATTTTTGGCCCTCATCTTCTCCCACAGTATGGAGAAAATTATTAAAATGACAAAATGATACTAAATGTTGCACATATTCTCTTCATAATTTTGTAATTAATGTTCTTCTCACTCTTTATTATTATTGTTATTATTATTATTATTGATATTACATTATTATTATTATTATTTTTTGGGCCCTCATCTTCTCCCACAGTTTTTGCCCGATTCACATCAAACACCACATCGTCAAGCTCTTTCGGGACATTCTAGTTATTTCTTTCCATAAACCTGTGTTTTGTTCTTTTAAAATAATTTAGGTTTTTTCACAATTTTTTTCTCATAGGAAATGAATGGAGAACTCAAACAAAATGTTCATGACTCGAGTAGAGTCCCATGCCTGTGGTTACCGTGGCAACGATAGTGCAGCGTGGCATGGTTTTTCTTTCATGTTCCTACATCCTCGGATGCCCATTTGATTACTTCTTCACTGAATAGTTCATACACTTCACAATGCTTCAAATCTCTATAAATGCAACTCTTGAACTTTTTCAGCATGTTCACCTATTTTGAAACAGCAATCCCACGCAATCTCTTCAAAGACTGCAAATTATTCTAGTTATTTATGACTGATCGTACTAGTATAATTCTGTATTGTACGTCTGCCTCTTGAATGTGGCAGTTCAGCTCTGCCCTGTGAGGCTTCAAGTTCTCATTGGATAGTCCTCGTGTGTCGTCACTTCAATTGACCAACGGCAAACGAGAAACGTAGCTTGGTTTGTATTTGGTTGGTGCGGAGCGCTGCCCTAACGTAACGTCAGATTAGTTTATCCACAATCTATCGTAGTATAACTACAGCACTTGGGAAATTGAATAATACACCCTCTTAACTGAAGCATGTTTTAGACATTCCGTTATATGCAGGTGAGCTGTCTTGGTTTTTGTTTTCCATTGTGAAGGATGTTAAATTCTATGGCTAAATCTTATGGCATGCTACATTAGCTTAGCTAAAACTTAGCTGATTATAAACACTTTGGACACCGGTGTTAGCTTTCCTACTTATCTTTGTTTACCGGTAATTATGTAGCGGAACACGATTTACAAACCAGAAGCAAACCATTAACTTTAAGCAGGTGCATATTATCAGATCACTGATGTACAGCTGCAAAATTAATGGCGCTGTTGATTTGGCTACTATAGCTTAGCTCAGTGACAATTAGCAGCACTTGGCATTGCTAAGCTGTGTTGCTCTTCAAGATAATCAGCAGCAAATGCATATACAGGCTCTTTGTCATTATGTCTGTCTGCTTAATTCAGCAATCGACATGGTAGAGCCAGCAACGCACAAGTTTGTGTCCCTAGAGGAGGAGCTGAGCTTCTGGAAGGAGCAGGCACAAAGACATCAACAAAGGTAATGTTAAAAGACAGGAACCACCCATGACACTGAGCTGTTACGGCCATAATGATGTCAATTAGCCTGGGACTGTACGGTTGTTTGGCTTACAGCTAGTATTAACACATATTTGGTTGTCAGAGCTGACGAAGCTCAGGAGGAACTACAGGAGTTCCAGCAGATGAGTCGAGACTATGAGGCAGAGCTGGAAACAGAACTGAAGCAATGTGAGAGTCGAAACAAAGACCTGCTGCTGGACAACAACAGGCTCCGAATGGAACTGGAAAATATAAAGGTAAATCACCTTGAATATAAATAGATCTTTGCTCTAGCATTGTTGGAGTGAGCTCTACTCCTCTGTTTACTGACAACAAGAAGACAGTTTTACTCAGGGGTAAACAACTCATGCACGCACCAATCACAGCTATTCGATGAATCACTTGAAATCTGCATGTCATTGCCTTTACCAGGAGGAACATTGGTGCACACTGTAGCTACTAAGCAGCTGACTGCTATTTTTGCTCAGTGGTCTATGGGGAAGGGAACATTAATGGGATTTCTGTGAATGCAGGGTTGTGTTAAAAACTGCTAACTGCTGAAGGGCTGTGAGGGACAAGGAGACAGGAAAATAGATGATTTTATCTTCACGTTGGAAAAATCCACAGACCACATATATCAGCAGCTGCACTCACGTCTATTCTGTAATGACGCAGCAAACATAGCATCAGTCATATATCTGTGTGTGGTTTGCAGGAGAAATTTGAGGCCCAGCACTCTGAAGCTTTGAGGCACATGTCAACCCTGGAGGAGGATCTGGCACAGACTAAGGCTGTTCGAGATCACCTGCAGAAATACATCAGAGAGCTTGAGCAGTCCAATGATGACCTGGAAAGGACCAAAAGGTCAGAGCTTTAAGAGATTCAAAGGCTTTATCTCACCTAGGAGCTTTCAAAATGCTAATGCTTATAGTGAGCCTTTGTTCTTCCTTTGTCTGCTCCTGTTTTTACAGGGCTACCATCATGTCTCTGGAAGACTTTGAGCAGCGGATGAACCAAGTCATTGAAAGAAATGCATTCCTGGAAAGTGAGCTGGATGAAAAAGAGAACTTGCTCGAGTCTGTTCAGAGGCTCAAGGATGAAGCCAGAGGTACATGAACACTCGCATACTGCTGCTTCTCATGTTTACAAGATCTGCTCATTTCTACACTGACTCTGTGAATTTTGATCCCTGGATTAATAGTACTGACTGTGTTCTATATCGTAGAATCAAGCCTATTCTAGGCTTTATTTTATTTACAGCAATATTCTGGTGTAGGGTGTACTTGCACCAGAGAACATATATAGATGAGAACTGGAATTTTAGTAATCTCTCAGCAGGCCAAGGGAAGTCATGAAATTAAGTAAAAATAACTCAAAATTTATAAAATGAACATTTTAGTGATCCAGACTCCATATCTTTTCTGAACATCCTCAACAAAAATTAACAGTATAGCAGACTATAGTGTTTCCCTCAGTTTGTGGAGGTACTGGAATGGGTTTTTATTGCCTTTATTTGACTGAAATCAGCCAGATGTGGGTAGTACTCAAGTACATTTACTCCATTACATGTACTTGAGTATTTTAATGGACTTACGAATACATTTTAATCTTGGTTACATTTGGGATGGAAAAAAAAAGTACTTCTGCTCAGTGACATTTATCCATAGCTCAGCAAAGAGTCATTTTGCACTGACTGTTTTTACTCAGACTATGTTTGATCCAAATTACTAGAAACAGCAGTTGGATTATGTACTGTGTGAAACCCAAACAGCAGAAATAAACAGAGCAACAAAAGGAGTAAATAATGAAAAGTAAATTAAGAAAATGAACAATTTATCAGACACATTTGAACAAGAAATAAACAAAATATGGCACAAAATGAACAATATTGATCAACAGAGTCAAGTAAATTAAAAAGAACACTATAACAAAGAAACTTTATCAAAATTCAAGAAAATATGCAACACAATTAGCAAAACAACAAAATAATCAACTAAGTTAACAAAAATGAACAGATTAACCAACAAAACTGAGCAAAAATTAATGAAAAAAAAACGCATATGGAGCAAATCTTGAGGACATCAATATTTTTTGGCAGATGTTTCACAGTTAACAGTGTCATATATATTTTTATATTTACCTAGTTCTGGATGAGATCCTTTAATGATGAATGTTATTCTATACTTCACATTTTTATCTATAGGATAAAGAGCCTGTTCAAACACAGTATATCATGAGCTGTTATGAAGTTACTCACTACTTGAATTTTTTTTTTTTTCTTTTTTTTTTTTTTTTTGAGCGAATGCTACTATACTCAAGTACCATATTTTCCGGGTGAAAAGTCACTCTGGTATGTTAGTCGCACGAGCCAACAAATGCATAATGAAGAAGAAAAAAACATGTATTAGTCGCTCTGCAGAACAGGTCGCATTTGTTCGGGGAACGCGTGCCAAGTGCGCAGCCGCCGCCCCGCGCTTGACGGAGAGCTCGCGGATCGCCTCCTCTCGCGGCTGTCAGTTTGACAAACACCCTATAGTCGAATTTATTCAAAATACAAGTTGCTCCAATGTATTTGTCGCTCCCCTAGCCAGACTATGCAAAAAAACCTGACTTGTAATCTGGAAAATACGGTATACCTTTGACAGTTTATTAAAGTGTTCCACTTAAAGTCAGGCTGAATCAAGAGAAGGTAAACATGTAATTCAAAATGCAAACTTGCTAAAGATGCCAATTATTCATAAAATCAAATTGAACTTAAAAGTGAGTATCTTAGTTACCATATTTTCTGGGTTATATGTCGCTCTGGAATTTTAGTCGCACCAGCCAAAAAATGTATAATGAAGAAGAAGAAAAAAGTTTAAGTCGCACTGGAGAACAGGTTGCATTTTTTCTGGAAAATTTATTTAACAAAATCTGACACCAAGAACAGACATTTCAACTTGAAAGGCAAGTTATAGTAATAATAGAATAGAGAACAACAGGTTGAATAGGTGTCTCGTATGCTGTCATGGTCTGTATTCATACTGAAAATCAAGATCAAGCAAGCTTTTGCCCTTCTGCACCGCGGGAGGTTTCTGTCCTCCCTGAGCTCGCTTTAGTACACCTGCGTTAATCGCAGACACCTGCATTACCGTTTGACATGTGCACCGCCCCAGTCAAACTCCCCACCTGCCACTGTCCCTGCAGCGGGTCGTGGGCGGCCAGAAGCGAGCGCTCGGGCCTCGCCTCCCTGCCTCAAGTGACGCGCAAATGTGTCGGTGCCAACATGTTCGGTGTTAAGCTGATGGCAGGTATGGTTGTTACCAGTAATGTTTACATTTTAAATTGTCAGTGATACAGGTGCGGCAGATGCAGGTACACAAGCCTAGAATGCCGTCTAGCGGCTCTCAGTGTGAGAAACAACGAACATTTGAAATAATTTGTATATATTTCGCTCCGGTGTATTTGTCACCACCCTAGCCAGACTATGAAAAAAAACTGCGACACATAACCCAGAAGATATGGTATATTATGTAACTAGTTTGGTAACAGACCTTAATTAGCCTTGATTACCTGGGTTTGAAAGTTTTTTTTTTTTTTTTTTTTTTCCAGTAAAATTGTCAGGGGGTTTACCAATGAATCATTGTCCTGGAATTGATTTAGACTAAAAGTGTTAATGTTGTTATTTAATTTTGTTATAGTTTATTTATATTTTGTTCATTAATCATATGATGCCCTTTGAATGACATTTTTTAAGAAGGAACCGCATGTTATGCAACTTGAGAAAAAGATTTTTGGGTATCCAGGTTACCAGACACATTTCGTACCAAATTTCCATTGAATTTTTTTTGGGAAATTTCACTTATTACACATTAAAGTACCTACTACAAATATGTAATACTGTATACATAAATATAAGTTAATTTATTCTGGAGATATAGGTCTCTGAACATGAAATGGTATCTGGGTTTTTACCTCTACTCCATTACATTTGACTTTTACTAGTGATTCCGTCTTACATTAAATAAAGTACATCATGCCTCTGCAGAGCCATCTACCCAGTATTGTACAAGTGATCACAGTATTTGTCAGTATGTTTTACTGATAATGCTCATGTACTTCTGGTTCCTGCTCTTTTTGTCCTTGACTCAAAAATGTTCAAGAACCCCTGATTAAACTTTCTGCACCTGAATGTGACAGTAATCTTCATGGTTTGTTGTGTCGTGTCCATGGCAGACCTCCGGCAGGAGCTGGCTGTACGACAGAAGGAAAGACGGCCGTCCAGTAGCTTAGGCAAAGACTCGGATCGGGCAGAACCATCGTGCCCCTCAGCTAACCCAGGTGTCCCCATCACACCCTCCAAACCGATCAGTTTATTTGCCACACCCCCTAGTTCCAGCATCCGCCGAGGTGAGATTAAACACCAGCATCCGCTGTCATTTTTGGGAGCTTAATGATATTTTTATTACATTTATAACTTCATTTGCTTTTCATACTGGATCATAGTTTCTCACTTCATATTTTGTTTGTTTTTTTCAAGGAGATGGATTAACGGGGACTCCCTTAACAACATCTGCTCGCATATCTGCACTCAACATTGTAGGAGAGCTGCTACGAAAAGTTGGAGTAAGAAATTTGATTAGAATTCCTCTACAGCTTACACTGGATACATGCAGAACTGATGGGAATAAAAGCTCAGGTTTTTGACTGACCAATTTTTTTTTGATATTCCTGCCAGAATCTTGAGTCCAAGTTAGCATCGTGTCGAGACTTTGTGTACGACACATCTGTCAGCAGGCCAGCGCTCTTAGCTGGGCCTGGTAGTCCTCCAGGTTTAGAAGGAGGCTCTGAGGTCCAGGAGAGCAGCTTGAGCCCTCCTCCTCAGTACGACAGGTGAGGAAAAACCAGCTGTTGAATGAGAAAATGATGTCATGAAGCAGAGTATGATGTTTATTTGTCTGTGTTTTATCACCCCTCAGTTTAGTGAAGCGGTTAGAGTTCGGACCAGCTCCTCCAAGAGGCATCTCCCAGGGCCCCCAGTCTCCACAGGGCGGTGTAAAGATCCTACTATGAGAGAAAAGGCCACAAACTGCTTCCTCCCTGCAATAACCCCTAATAGCTGGATTAACCCATAACCATCTTCCTTCTTACTCTGTAGTAAATTTTGCAGCAATGACACTGAGCTGAGCCATCTCCTGTTGTCGCCACGTGCCCTGCTGAACTGTTTGAACTCTCCTTGCTTTGTGCTCTACATAGTCAGTGCATGGACGACTGCTGCCTCAGACAAATATTGCGCCATATCACACAAAGCAGTGCAAGAGCTTGTGTGCAAAAAGTATGTAGAACTATCTGCTCACAGTTTATCTCTTTATGGTGAGTATCAACTAAACAAAATGGTTACTTTACCGTCCGTGATAGATCAAGCACATGGAGTGTCGTCATTGCTTTATCCACTGATTATGACAGGGACCCAAATAAATGCCTGATGTGTTCGCTACAGGCGCTAGAAATTACCACGTTGTAGAGACCAAGAAACATTATTGAAGAGGTTCAAATGTGCACATTCTGAGTTCAAACCAAAGCTGTGATTACTGGGAAAAGTGGGAGTCTGTATTTATTCTGAAGTGTTCTATGGGCCCAAAGAGTCCAGTCACGAACAGCACAGACAGCAGTTAAGTTCTTTCAGAACACAAAGCATATGATACAGATGAACTGGATATTGATGAGATGTAATTTCTTTGTTCACATTAGGGTTGATCTTCACTGCCTCAGTACTTCTGCTACAAAAGGAATTCAGATAAAAATATAATCTGCGAGAGTATGGTTTTAGTCTTGAAGCCATCGCTGCCTTCATCAATGTTATTACCTCCTTAGTTTGTGGATCTTGCTTTGTTTTGGTTTGATTTTTGCTTTGATTTAATTCCTTGGCAAATCGGTAAAATACTGCAATGGGAAATTACTCCTCATGCTTCCAGAAAGACTTTAGAAGTACGCTTTATTTTGGGCTACTTTCAGCAATCTCAGTTTTTTTTTTTTTTATTTTCTCAAACCAAAATTCACCAATACTCTGTCTCATCATTCCTGCCATTGAAGACTTGATGAACACATGTACCAGTTAAAAAGTTGAACATGCTTTCTCCTTCAGGGGTTTTTCTTTGTTTTTTTTTTTTCAATCTTTTCAACATTGTGCATTAATACTGAAGACATCCAAACTGTGAACTGGCAAAAAAGTGTTAAACAATGCAGCACGTTTTATATTTTTGATTGACCAAAAAGCCACATTTAGCTTTGATGACAGCTTGCACACTCATGACATTCTCTCATCAAATTCATGAGCTTTAGACCATCATTTGTCTTGGACAGGGCAAATGTGGTTACAGGGCCAATAGCCTCTGTTAGTGCTCCCACAGCTACTATAGAAATCCATATTGCAAGAAACAGTTGAGAGACGAGAACATCCAGTGTTTGACGATTATTGAGCTTTTCAGATTGACCTTCATTTGTTAAAATAATGATGGACTGTCTTTTTTTCTGAACTGTTTCTTGCCATAAAATGGATTTGTAATGTAGTTGTAGTGGCACTAAGAGGACTACTGGTTCTGCATCCACCCCAACACACCTATTGATTGACAGCCATTTGGGGTGACTGCCTCATATGTCCAATGAGAGAATGCAAAGCTGTCATTAAAACTAAATGTGGCTACTTGGGACTAATCTAATATATAAAACACGTTCTATGTTCAGTGACACTTCTGTTTACTCCATAATTCCATACATGTTCTTTCACAGTTTGGATGTCTTCAGTATTAATGTACAATGTTCATTATAATACACGAAAAACACTGAAGGACTTTGGACTGGTATTGTAAGTAAAAAAAAGTCTGTCATAAGGGTTTATGAATGTGAACAATGAGTTTTTTCACCTCAGAGATTAGGCTTAATTTTTGTTGTGATGTAGTGTTACCATAACTTTTTTTAGAGACTGTAGTGAGTATGTAGATCAGCACTTGTGCACTACTGAATGTATAGTGATTATTCTCCCAGGCCTAGATGTGTTGGGCAGAAGGGGAAATGCCAAGCAATAATCGGTTTTAACAGGAAAAGCACATATAGTATATTTGTGTAAGTGGAAAGAACCTACACCATATCCTTCGAATAACTATTTTTTTCTTGCTTTTTAGTGAGACATTGAATGGGAAAGTAGAACACCTTTTTAATGTGACGTCCGTGCTTTTTCACTGAAATGTTTCCAGTTAATCTGGAACTGTATTACTGCCACACAGCAGCTCATTAAAAGCAGACATTACAGTAACACTACAGTGCTGTGACCCTTCCTGATTTCCTGTTTTTTGTGTATTTGTCACATTTAAATGATTCAGATCAAGAAGCATATTTTAATTTTAGGCAATGATAACCTGAGTAAACACAAAATGCAATTTATAATGTTTCTTTTATTAAGAGAAAAAGCTGTCCAAGTTTATCTGGCTCGATGGAAAAAATATTTGCTAAACTTAATTACCGTTTGTGCCACCTTTGGCGGAAACAACTGCATTGAAGTGTTTGTGATAACTGGTAATGGGACTTTCACATCACTGTGGAGGAATTTTGTACCCCTCTGCAGAATTGTCTTAATTCAGCCACAATGGAGGTTTTTGAGCATGAACGGCCTGTTTGAGGTCATGTCACAGCATCTCACTCACAAGTAGTCTAGACTTAAAGATGTCAGCTACTTCGTTTCTCATCTATTCTTGAATGTCTTGAGATTGTGGCGTGATTTAAATGATTTCCTGATTCAGCAGGTCTGGCAGTAATCAAGCCTGGGTGTGGCTAGTGAAAATGAACTCATCTTTCTAAAAAATGTCTAATTACAGTTATTTCATGATTTATGAAGATGGTTGCTAATACTTTTTCACATAGTGCCAGGCAAATTTGGACAGTTTTTTTCAACTTTATATATGAAATTATTTAAAAACTGCTTTTTGTATGAACTCGTGACAAATCAGGAAGTGGGCATATACTTTTTCACAGCACCGTACCTATCTAAAATATTGTCCTCACTGTAGCATGTGTGTAGAACTTGTGATTCAGAGATTCTGCTCCTCACTGTTTCCTTGAACTAACATGAGCTAACTGTCGTCAACCACTGTGTATCAGGTGATTTCAAATATGATGCAACTGCTTCCGTACTGACAACTGTATGTGCCTGAGGTGCTATACCCAACTTTAATCCTGTTGGTTTGCAGTTTTTGTTTTTTATTTCACTGATGAGTGGGATAAAGTTACTGATCAAGGCAAACATTAAAGACAGGTGTGAAAATGAACCTTTGTTTGAAAAAAATCTTTATTTCTTGTGCAGGTGGTTCAACAGTTAGTAGATAAAAAGGTGTCATGTAAACATCATTTGATACATATGACATATAAAATTTGGAATTGTTTTAGGGTGATAAGGGATTTTTAAAACATGTACAGTAAATATAAAACATCAATGTGAGTGACCAATACTGAAATCTGGCTCATGGATTCATATTCAGCCTTATTTGTCTGACTCAAATACTCTTACTAATAAGAAGAATCTAAACATATCTGGGCACAAGAAAGGTGCAAATAATATAGTTTAAAAGGTGACTAAGAACATTTTAACAGCTAAATATTTGTTGGCTACAAATGGCAGCACTGACTGGAGCGAGACCAGGTGGAGAAATGTATTTTTGTCATTTTCTTTCTGATCTGACCACTTCAGAGCAGCTCTGAAACACTGAACAGCAGTCACAGGCAACAGGACAGCAGTCGCTGATAATAGTTACAGATTTGTAGATTTACATAACATCTCTGGTTTAAGTTCAGAAAGTGACTTATTGTGGAGACCCCAAGGCTTTGCTGACAGGATAGCGTGGTAATTAGAGGCACCTATTTGTGTACAAAACCTTGCATTAAAGAAATATTCATTCAGTGCAGTACAACAGTGTAAATAAACAAAAAGGAACAGCATATCACACATGAGCAGAGCCACCGTAACTAGCTGAAGTCTTTTGTGACTGACTTTTTTTTTTTTTGTGTGTCAGGAAAAGGTGCTCTGAAATGAGAAGATGCACTAATGAGACTGTACGTATAAAGTATATATTTTGGTGTGATATGGAAGAACAGGATGGCATTTCAGGTATTGAAGTAATTCTCTGCCCTGCTACTGTCTATCTGCTGTTATTAAGGCGTCCTTCACTCTGTGGACTTGGTTCCGTTGAAGTCGCTTTGGCAGTCGGCCTCCTCCTCTGAGGCATCCTCGACCATCCTTCGGCCTCCTCCCATACGTCGAGTTGCGCTGCCAAAGGATGGCTCATTTCCACGCCTAGAAGTGTCACAGAGACAAACGCACATGCAGAGATACAAGGAGAAGACAGAAAAACAGACAAGCACAGTGAAAAGTGTGGGTTAACTGGC
The DNA here is from genome assembly GCA_029823295.1 of Pseudamia nigra. NCBI lineage: Eukaryota > Metazoa > Chordata > Actinopteri > Kurtiformes > Apogonidae > Pseudamia > Pseudamia nigra. Next base: position 6,975 of record JAQQAE010003681.1, on the reverse strand, counting down.
ATGATTCCGAATACGTAAAAGTTTTGTTTGAAGACCACTCGTGTTTTACATTACAAGGAGGATAATCGATGAAGTACAGCATGTACAAGTTGTGCTTCAGTTACAGGTTAAGCACGCTGGTTATCTTTGTAACTCATTTGACTCCTGGCTCAGGAAAATGAGTTCGGTTTATGGCAATTAAACCAAGCACTGAGAAAAACATGGCCACTGTTGGGGAAATGAGTCACTTGCTGTTTGCATCTTATTAAGTCTGGTGGTAGATGAGCCATATTTCTCTCAGTTGGGCTCAGTGATGGAAATGACAGAAACAGGAGTGTGCAGGGAAAATGAAAAGGTCTACTGATGAGAAATGGTGATGGGTTAACTCTTAGGCGCAGAGGTACCTGCTACGTTACTCCTTGGGTTCAGGATTGCCTCTGGAATAGAGATGAACATGATTGTACATGTGTGTCCTTGTGTAAGGCTAAACCCACTGTAGTCAAATAACATAAGGACAGTGGATGCTTTATGCGCTTTAGTACTCATGAATGACATGTCGATTATACTGGTTTTGTGTACAAGTACGTAGTCATATTTCACATGCCTACTAAACATACACTGGGGTCAGCTCTATATTCCCACATTTCAAAGCTTTTTTTGTCTGTATGCAGGATTATGTAAGAATTGCTCCTCCAATTTGCCAACAATTTGGTTCATGCACGTAGTGTGGGAAGGGGATGGGATTAGGGGTTTGGATAAGAGAGGTTAGGGGATTGGTCAACCCAATGAGAATAGAGGCTTCAGACATGCAGAGATACAGAAAAACATACATTTCTCTATTATATTGATAGTATACTTAGAAATGTGGGAACATAGACACACTCCCTTTTCATTTGTCATTTCTGTTTTCTCTTTTAGCATCTGCATAAATGAACAAGCTTAAAGTTGAGTATCACACAAAATTAGATAGAAATTCACACAACGATTGCACATTTACTGTACCTTAGTTTGCTTTTGAGGGAGTTGACCTCACGGCTCATGGCATCGTTGGCCTCAGTGGCTTCATCCAGCTCTCGCTGAAGTTTCCTGCGAGCGGCCGTAGCACGCTGAGACTCCTCCTCGGATTCCTCCAATTGTCGCTTCAGCTGCTTCATACGAGCATTCGATTTTTCTGCCTGGAGAGTGAAAAAGACAATAATGCCGGCTTGATTGATTCATCTTCATTTATAGGCTGCAGAAATCAACAGAAATCCAAAAGGACATCATGTTAGATGTCTTAAATTGAACGCAAAAACACAATCAGTAGGTATTCATCATAAATATAAAACACACACACTGACAAAATACAACATCATCATATATGCAATTTCCATCAAAATTAGGCGAATGTTCTTGTCTATGTTGTATCAAATAATTGTACCTGGTCTTTGTACTGCTCTGCTTGTTTCCTTTCGTCTTCAACCTGCATCAACAGGTCCTTGACCTTCTTGTCCTTCTGGCGCATACTCTTAGCATTAGCCTGCTTCTCCCTGAGAATGTATTAATGAAAAGGTATGTAACAAATAATTTGGACTCTTGAGCTACATTTAATTGTAAAGGCTTTGAGTGCTCACTGTCCCGGACCTGCTCTCCTGTTCTAGCTGCTCCTCAAGCTGCGCCACTTTAGCCTCCAATGCAGTGATGGAGGACTTGAATTTGGACTTGACCTGGTTCTCCATCTCCTGCAGCTTGGCCTTCAGTTCCTTGTTCTGGCGTTCCATTTGCTGCCGAGCGCTCTCATTCTTCTGGGAGGTGCTGCGCTCTGCCTGCAGCTCATTTGTCAGCTGATCCACCTGTGAACAAATAAAAGACAGTCTTTGCGTGTATCTGGGAGAGTTGGGTTAGAAATAGGACGGAGTTCATTAGCTATTTTAGTCTTGTCACCTGTTGTGTGCTCTTCCTCAGCCTGTCATTGATCATCTCCATGTTGCTCTGCTCCTCCTCTAGCTCCTCCTCCAGCTGAGCAATCTTAGCCTCCAGACGCCGCTTCTCATCTGCCAAAGCTGACCTATGTATAAGAAATCCAGGAGGACTCAGATACAAGCAATATTTATCTTCTGTGAACAAACTGACCTAGAGTAGTGAATTCTTTACACACTTTCCAGAGGAGTTGCTTGCCAGCTCGTCAGACAGCTCATCTCTTTCTGCCTCTGCCTGCTTACGAGCCCTCTCAGCAGCTGCCAGTTCCTAGAAACAAATCAAACTTCAATCTGTCAAGCCTCTGCTCACTAACCGGATGCATTCATTATTAGGTTTGACAGTTTACCTCTTGCAGCTGCATGAGCTCAGCCTCCAGACTCTTTGCCTTCTTCTCACTCTCCTTTGCAGTTGCCAGCACCTCCTCCCTGGCAGCACGGGCGTCTTCCAGCTCCCTCTGATAGTCCTTCATCTGGGCCTACAGGGTGGCAGAACAACATTTATGAATGCATTTTTCAATCATGTATTCAGATGCTGAAGCAGAGTTCCCATGCATCCTGGAAAGCCTGGAAAATGATTACCCAATTTTCCTGTCATGAAAACATATGGAAAATGAAAAAATAAGTCAAATGTCCTGGAAAAGATGAAGTTGTCCTGGAAAATGATTTCTCATCCCTCTGCTTCTCTCTGCCATGTGAGTGAACGCAAACAGGTTAAAAGTTATCCACGACAATGGGCAGCACTGAGGCACAGTGCTTCTCTGCTTCTAGCCAGTGCAGCACCCTACATAATGTTACCAGCCAATCAAATTTGCATGTCCCTCATGTCCTGCTACCCAGTGTTTCTCTTTGACTTTGTTGCTAGATTCTGCAACTTTTCAGACACGGACATGGATTTCTTTATTCCAATGAACCATTAAAAGACAAAACCAGTGACTTTCAGTTGAAGAGTGTTGCTAGTATTGGTCCATGAGTGTTAGTGTATGATGTGATAATTAACATACTGCAGCAGCTGAAAATGTCCTGGAAAATAATTTCAAAAAAAGAGTGGGAACCCTGCTACAAACCTATTATGATTTACAGGGATGTGGGGCATCATATAACAGAAATGAAATATATGTGTTTCTACAGTAGCTTAATGCTCTTTGTCTGTTTTAAAGTGTGTGACATCTGATGTTAAGGCGCATATACCATCGTCTAGTCGGTTTGAATGTAGCCTGTGCAACTTCACCACTAGCACCTAGAGATAATCGGCGATTATGATTGGCGCTACACAAATAAAGATTGATTGATTGATTGATTGACTAGATGTCACTAAATATGATACAATTAACCTGTAAGTAACAGTGAACATGAATAATCCAGCCAGCTGTCTAAGGGATTCTCACCTGGAGCTTGCGGAGCTGTTTGATGGCCTCATCTCTACCCTTATTGGCTGTCTCGATCTGTCCCTCGAGGTCCTTCATATCTGTCTCCAGCTTCTTCTTTGCTGCTGCTGCTGTGGCCCTCTGCTTACGTTCATCCTCCAGTTCCGTCTCCAACTCACGAACCTGCAGGCAGTCAATGTGTGCATCTTTGTTTGACCCACTGCTGGAGATGATGTAGCATTCTGTGATAGTTGCTGACATATTTTTACCTGCTTGACAAGCTGTCTCTTCTTCTCCTCTCCCATTTCATCACGTCCCTGGAGGTCTCTCTCGAACTGGGCCTTGAGAGCCTGCATGTTGACCTCCAGACGCAGCTTGGCATCCTCAGCAGCCTGGAGCTCATCTTCCAGCTCCTCCAACTGGGTCTTCATCTCTTCCACCTGGGCCTCGAGGCCTCGTTTGGATTTCTCAAGCTCGTGGACCTGGCATTAATATACTCTAATTAAAACCAAATCAAGTTGGAAGCAGCATAAAGAGGAGAAGAAAACAAACATTCAGTGATGGTTTTAACAAAAAGTTTAAGCACGTACATTCTTTCCCACATCATCCTTGGAGCTGATCAGATCTTCCATCTCTGCCCTCAGGGCTTTGTTGGCTCTCTCCAGCTCCTCTCTGGAATCTTGGGCCTCATCCAGAGCCCTTGCTAGGGACAGAGCCTTAGTCTCCTTCTCTCTGGCTTCAGCTTCAGCACGGTCTCTTTCCTCTGCATATTTACTGGAGATACTCTTTTCCTCTGCCAACATCTGAATGCCAAAAAGAATAAGAATGAAGACACAACTCACGACTGACTTGAGACACATATTTTAGAGCAGAAAACGGTCATAATTAACCACTGTAACTATTCAACTGACCTGGTCAAACTTCTTCTGCTTCTTCTCCAGGTTTGAAACATTCTGTCTCTGGTTGTCCAGGTCCATCAACGTGTCCTCCAGCTCCTGCTGCAGGCGGTTTTTGGTCTTCTCCAGTTTGTCATATGCAGAGGCCTTCTCCTCATACTGGGTGTTGGATGCTTCCAAATCTCTCTGCAGCCGTTTCTTACTTTCTTCCAGCAGTTCAATGTTTCCTGTCATTTCATCCATCTTCTTCTTTGCATCTGACAGCTGCAGACAGACACTGTGCTCAGACATGGTACAAAAATTTACACAGGCTTGATCTACATTTCTGACTATTTCTACACACAATCTTCTACACAGCTAAGCCTTATTTGACCTACGGAGTGTGAAATTGTTACAATCTGAACTGCGATGGATGGATGTCTATGAATGTCAAAGTTCACAGTCCAATGTTGTAATAAATGAGTATATCCCAGTTTGTGTATACCACATGCAACAGTACATAATATGTACTTACCAAAGTAACAAGTTCGTGATTTTAAATGCAACCTTGATAAGTCAATTTTCAAGTGTGAACTCTGACCTGAATATTGAGGGTGGACACGTGTCTCTCAACGTTCCTCTTCGCCTCCATCTCCTCTTCAAGCTGCTCCTGCAAGTTGTTCCTTTCATCTTCCATTTGCCGCAGCTTTGTAGAGAACTGTAATTTCTGACGTGTCTCCTCAGCGAGCAGCTCCTACAACAGGAATCAGGTCAAAAGTCAACATTAAAATCGTCCGCAGTATGTCAATCATCTTGGCAGAGAAAAGCTTTAAAGTCCAGCTACCTGTGAGTCTTGGAGCTGGGAGGTAAGACTGGTCACGTCTTTGCTCAGTTTGATGTTCTTGCCCTCTGCTTCATTCAGTAGACTTGTCACACTCTCCAGTTCAACCTGAACAGATAATAAGATGAAGTCATGTGTTCTAGCTACTGAAAAGTCACACAATTTAATGCATGGTAGAAGTATATGTAACACATTTTATTTACAGTGATCTTGGAGCAGCGTTCACCCAGCTCTGCCTTCTGCTTTTCACTGTCAGTGAAGCGAGACTGCAGATCTGCCACCTGACTCTCTAACTTCTTCCTCTTGTGCTCCCCGTCTTGTTTTGCTTGGACGAGGGAGCGCACCTCCATGGTCAACTCTGAAGTCTCTTTCTCCAGAGCTTGCTTAGCCTTCTCCAGGTTTGACTTCACCTAAGGAAAGGAAAGAAAATAAAACATAATTTTGCTGTAATTTACCAAAGATTTATCCTGACATCATGCTCTACACGCTGCATACTCGTTTAGAATTTTCCAGCTGCTCTGTGAGCTCCTCCACAGCCTGAGTGTGCTTCTGTCTCATCTCCTGTATCTGAGCCTCATGAGTCCGGTTTTCGTCTTCTATCGCTCTTTTCAACAATGTCACCTCCTGCTCACGTTTGGCTCTGCAGAACAAATAGATGGGTCACAAAGATGTGCACTGGAACAATTCAAGTCTCTAAAAGTACAAAGATATTTATGTCACTTGTAGATCATTTATTCTTCTGCAAAAGCAATCATTCTGAATAGCAGAATCAGTTGTATTCTTGATTTGATACAAAACATACATAGTTTCAGTTTTGACAGACCTCAGTTCCTGCTGGGTAGCGGTGGTGTCCAATGTGTCCTCCAGCTCTGATTTGAGAGCCTCCAGCTCCTCTCCAAGGTCTCTCTTGATCTTCTCTGCCTTGTTCCGAGCTGCACGCTCTGAGTCCAGGTCCTCCTGCAGGTCTGAAATGTGTCCCTCGAGCTCTCTGATCTTCTTCAGTGCATTGTTCTTCTGTGCCATCTCATCTTCTAACCTGAGCAGCAGAGGAAAACATTAAGAAGGACAATCTTAAGCATGACAGAAAATAGCTTCCAGAGAGTTGATGCAGTACACAGTGATAACTTGTCTTGATAAATGTCCTATTAATTACTAGACAGATTGAAAAACTAAACTGATGTTACCTGGCCAAAGCATTCTGTAACTCCTCTTCCTTCTTGGCGAGCTGGGCTTTGAGGTCAGCGATCTGAGCCTGTAGATCAGCTATCTGCTCTTGCAGGTCATTTGACTCAGCCTCCAACTTACGCTTTGCCTTGTCTAGCTCCTGACGTCCCTTCTCCTCTTTCTTCAAACGGACTATCAGAGCAGCAGAAAGTAATGAACAACACAACAACAATTTTCGGCTAACTGCATATTAACTGAGTTCTGCTTTAAAGGTTTGTAAAGATCAGTGCATTAAAATGCATACGAGATAACTACCCTCTAGTTCAGAGATCATGGACTCATGTTTATTTTTAAGTTTAGTGAGGTTCTTCGATTTCTCCTCTTCCTCAGCCAGGTTGGCACTGAAGTCTGCAATCCTCTCCTCCATCAGTTTCCTCTCCTGCAGACACAAAGCAGGTTGTATGTTTGTCAAAGCATGTATTTCACACAGTAATTCACCCATTTAAGTTGCTATCTGAAGAGCCCCATCACCTTCAGCAATTTGTTGTTCTGGTCCTCCATCACCAGGATGTCATCCTCCAGCTTTTTGATCTTTCCATCGCAGGTAACCTTCTCCAGTTGTAGCTTTTGCCGTGCATCTTCCTCCTCTTCCAAATGTTCTTCCAATTCCTACAAGAATAGAATCGGACCTTGAATTTCTGTTGCTCATCATATCAGAGTCTTCTTCTTTTCCTTTCGGCTGTTCCCTTCAGGGGTCGCCACAGCGAATCATCTGCCTCCATCTCACCCTATCC